>JASVER010000103.1:2001850-2149993 GCA_030449065.1 Oceanodroma leucorhoa | reverse complement strand
AGGAAAAATTTCTTCACTGAAAGGGTAGTCAGGCATTGGAACAGGCTGCCCAGGGAAGTGGTGGAGTCACCATCGCTGGAGGTGTTCAAAAAACGTGTGGATGAGGTGCTTTGGGACTTGGTTTAGTGGGCATGGGTACTGGGTTGATGGTTGGACTCGATGATCTTAAAGGTCTTTTCCAACCTTAATGATTCTATGATTCTATGATTCTATGATTCTAAGAATACATGGGGCCTCTGGGTTGGTCACAATGGAATGCTTTTGCCACTTGTCCCCTGTTAGGTTCGCCTCAGCCTCCAACACAGACAACTGTTGGTATCCCCCTGTCACTCCAGAAATCCAAATGGGTTCCTCCTCATCATATCCTGATGGCATTAGGGTACACTGTGCACCAGTGTCCACCAAAGCCTTATACTTCTGTGGACCTGATGTTTCAGGGCATCAGATAAATCCACACAGTCCAGTAAATCCAGTTATCCCTTTCCTCCTCCCAGCATAAGACAGAGACCCTCTATTCCTGGTCAGAGTATTCACTACCTGACCATTGCAGTGCCAGACCAGAAGTCCTTTCACCACAATCAAGTGAGGCACTCTCAGTCCTATGTCTGGGGAATCACTGGTTGCCTTCTACCATCTCAGCAGCAGCTGGAGTGACAGYCTTCTGTCACTGGCATGACCCCTTTCTTAGCAGCTGTCTTCTCCCCCAGTTTGCGTATGTGGGCTTCTAGCTTCAAGGGAGGTTCACCATCCCACTTCCTCATGTCCTCTCCCTTGTCACACAGGAAAAACAGAGTGCCACATTGCATGGCTGGTATGGAGCTAACTTTATTCATAGCAGCCAGACTCAGTACAATTCTGCATTTGTGTGGGGTTTTTTGTTTCCACCACCTTGGCTGCAAGGTCACATAAGTAAAGTTGTTACAGCTGAAATGTTTTTAAAAACTTTACTCATAACAGCTTTAAATATAAACATATTCAGACAATTTCCTTCCAAGAAGGTAAATCAGTACACTTAAAGATATGGTCACATAATAAATAGAAGGTGCATCACTGGCTGTCAGTTYGTATCCAACTTGATGAACTAAATGATAGTGTCAGAAGAATACTATGTATTCTAAGAAAATAAATGTGTCTAAATCCACTTCTCTTCTATTCCTTCCTCATACTTCTTATCGGGAAAACAGTAACAAACAACTACTTTGACTACCCTATGAGAAAATACAGCGGCCATTGACGCTGTCCAAAATCCATACCGTATTACTATAATGTCTAAAAATAACTTTCATTGTAGACAATGCTAGTTACCTTTCCTTAAAGACGATAAGAAAAAGAATGTCCAAGAATGACAAGTGATGTTATTTACTGAGCTGTTTAAAGTACGTAACTGCCTACTGAAATCTACAATCATGATTTAAGCACAGACAGTTTTGAGGTGCTAATGAATCCTGCAGACACATCTACATTGTATAACCAAGATCTTAGGCTGGCCTATAAGAAGGCTGGAGAACCTACATACTGGAGCTGCACCATATGTGGACTTGGGATCTTAAACGTTATTTAGCCTTTTCATAATTGATCTAGACTAAAACTTCCATTTTCTTCATCTGCACAAGGGGGGTGTGTTGATGGAACAGGAATCAAAATACAGCCTTCTTTAGTCAATGTTTTGCCTTTAGGATAGAGAAGTCTGGACTCAGTAAATACATCACTAAATCTCACTAACTACATTAGCCTATCCCACTTTGAATGAGTTATATGTACGGATTTGTTGTGTCAGTGAGTTCAGCAGTGAAAACATTCAGCTGAGAAAGTGAGTGCATAGCTTCAGACCTCTGCTGCACTTGTTCGCTGATAAATAAAATGGAATCCACATTTTCCTTCTTCTCAAAGAAAGATCCCAGACATGAAAGGAAATGCCAACATAGCCATAGAGGATGATTTCACTAGTACATGATTGTGTGTCCTTTGCTGCATTACTTAAGAAAATCTATTAAATGAAACAATTATTTGAAATACTGCATTTTGGTAAATTAATGTAGAATTTTTTTCAGCTACATAAAATAATTTATTTAAAAAAATAAAAACAAACTTATTAGGTAAGTGTAATATGAACATTTACTTGCTTGTAGGCTTTAAAAGAAGGGTTCATATATTCTCTGTGATAGAATCCCTAAAAACTGATCACATTCACATCCACACCAAAGTATAACAAGAATTAAAGGAGAAAATAATTTACAAACCATACACTTTGGAAAAGTCAGGTATGGAGACAATACAGGAAATTACTCTGCCACCAGGAGTGAGTAGTAGCCATGTGGGGGAACCCACAATAACACCTGTCAGAATCTAGAACACAGGAGCAAGCTAGCAAGATACAGAATAGATGGAGACATGGAAATTAAATCAAATGTGCAACAGTCACACCACAGAGCAGTGAACTGCACAGATTGTCCTTTAACAGTGTCTGAAGAAGAGTTCACAGCAAGTGCAAAAGGCATCTAGGGTTGATGCTGAGCACAATCAGTATTTTCGTCATTGCCACATACAACACTAAAATAAAAAGACAATAATTTTGTAAACCAAGTAAAGACACTGAAAGTCAGGAAGCTAGCTCAACACAGAAAGCCAAAAAATAAAATCTTGCTTGCTATAGAGCATTCATTAAATATTTTTAGTACGTTTAATTTTCACTTTCCTTAAATTTTGCTGAATGTATATGAAATCATACAATGCTGTCTCATTGTATTTAAGATAGGCCTGTATCTATATTTGTCATAAGTGAAAAAATTGCTTAGATTATGAATGCTATTAGGTAGCATTAGATAATTGGGTGCATGTGTGGGAGACTGTAGAAAATTGAACTTTTGAACTCTCATGCAGAAACCTACTACTTGCTAGCTGCAACTGCTAAAATTTGGTTGTAAATTTTGGCAACACCTGGGCTAAACAGAAATGGCATGTCCTGAATTGTTCAAATAATAAAGAGACATGAGACAGAACAACCAATTAGGAAGTTGATCACATTTTGTGCTTCTGTACATAGACTGTTTATATTGGGAAAACAGAAGGTTTGGGGGCTTCCAGAAAGAGAAGCTAGTGCCAAAACCAAGAGTTTCCAAAAGGAAGAAGTGGTCTTTGAAAAAAGAAGGTGAAAACCTTGACTGGAGGAAAGATTCTGGAAGTGAGAGAAAATATTAAAGTCAGAGACCTCCGTGGAGACAAATGTCGGGGATGTCCAAGGACCTCAGTCCCAAATGCCTGAGACTGGGAGCAGTAACACAGCAGGAATGAACACAACTTTCTGCCCAGCCATCACAAGCCAGCAGTGACCTTCCTGCTGGGCAGGGAAGTCAAGACCTCTTGGACGCAGGGGTGGCTGGGCATGAGCAAACAAGTTAATCAAGTAAGGTAGAAGTTCTAATCTCATTACTTAAATAATCCCAGTATCCACACTCCATACAGGTTGTTTATTCCCTCTCACCCTTAACACTGTTCAATGTCTGACACTGAAAGACTTTGCAGAAAAAGCTTGAGACTATGTAAAAATGAGGAAGTTATATAAAAGTTGCTTTTATCTGCTGGAACATGAAATAAGCTAGTGGATTAATAGCCTTTGCTTGTGTCCCTTGAGTTTTGCAGCTGGATTCCTCCATCACATATCTAGTCTTTTATTTAAAAAACTTTTAAAGGAAATTAATAAATCAACACACAGTTAGCTAGAGGCACAAGTGTCTCCTATCCATAGGAGTTATATTTTCTAAAAAAAGCACAGAAGATGTGGATTCAGCTGAACTCTAACAAAAAAAGCCTGCAAGATAGGAACCCTGAGATCCTCAGCTTTCCAAGAAAAAAATGGGCATTTGATCTAAAGAAAATTCAATAGAGTCATCATATGAGTATTCATAGCTCAGATATCAGTCTGCATCACCCTACTTGACCGGGGCTATAATCTGGCTTCTCTTGAAACTGAAAGGGTTGTACCTGAGCTGAAAGGAGCTGTAAATCCTACTTGAGGACAATGTAACCTCATTAAAATATATAGGTCTTCCTTTTTATCTTTTCAGTGACCCACTAGTTCTGTGCACAATAATCAGGCCCTCCATACTTCTGTAGGCTTTGCATTTTAAAGAATCTCATATTTGCGTAAATAGCAATAGCTCCCATTCAGAATCCTGTGGTTTATTTTTAACACCCTGTTTACCATCAGTGTACCATTCAAACTGGAGGAAAGTCATAATTTAAATTATTTCAATGAAGAAACTTGTTTTTCATTTTTTATTTTATACAAACCACAACAAAATGTACTGATCACTTACTGATGACTARCTTTCCAAAGACTTGTTTTTATTCTGGCTTCTGGTTTTTCCTATAGTTCAGTTTTGCTTCTGATTCCATAAGTACTGCAGGTTCCATGTCTGCAGATACACTCATTTAAAATGACATTCAGAGTTCTAGGCAAAGATAAAAATATCATTTAGCCTCAAGTTATATCTTTTAAAGATTCAAAAGTTRAGGGGGAAAAACAAAAAGAGGGAAATGTTTTTAGAACACGTCACTAAGTTGTTCAAAAAATGCATTTCACCTTTCGCATCTTTTTTGCAGGAAAGAGAAGGGCACTCTCTAAATTTAATTTTGTTTGTACTTATTGCAATGAATAGAAAATCAAAGGATTGTTTCATAGCTGAAAACAGAGGAACAGTCTCCACTGACTAAATTGGTGGCTACAAACCAGATGACTATTATTTATGATGGTAAAYGTATAAAATAGAAACTCTGTGTTAACATTCTTGATTAATTTAGTAGCGGTTTGACAGCCTGGGAGACTAGGCTTATCCATCAGTAGAGCAGCTACCGCCTGGGGAAWAGGTGTACAAATTTCTCCACACTGATACACCTTCAACAGTTACAGAGGTCAGCACTGAAGTCTACATTTGTTACTATGTTATGATATCCTAGACACTATGATTTTGTAGTCTGAAACTTATCAGTAAATGTCAAGTTTATAATGACAATCACTGTAATCCGCTGTGGGTTAGTGCTGCAGAATAGTATATTTCAGTCTCCATTCAGATATTGCTTTCTCTGCTATTGCTTCCATTCAGCGATTCTCACATTAAAAAGCCATGCAAACTATACAAATTTCTCAGAAGCTTTTTTCTGGTAACATTTTGATCAATATTTATCAAGATTTATTTGACAAGTTTAAGATATTAAATATCATTGTTTTAGTTGTATACAATGCACAAGTTGGACCAACAATTTATGAGAACAGCAGTATTAAAAAAAAAAAAAAAACACCTTACTCAAGGCAAATGAGTTCCAATCACTTCTTGACAGGGTTTTTTTTTCACCTGTTTTACGGCTCTGAGTGTGTCTGTTTATTTCTATATCTTGAATAATCCAGTCACTCATGGTCCTGCATTTTTGTGACATCAGAAAAAAAAAAAMCACCTCTGGCTATCAGTTCATGCTGTAAGGTAAGCTTTAAATGACAAACAGACTAAAACTATTTCCATCCTGTTTCAGGCAGAAAGATGCTACAACATATATTCACTTGGATATTATGCTTTTCTTGAGAATTGCACACCACCCAAAGGTTTGTATCTCATGAGCATGGCTCGCTGGCAGATCAAGTTATTTGCAAAATTTGTTACTTTAAAATTAAATTCATACTGCCTTCCTGTGCATCTCACATTCAAACACCAGTAATTGCTCCCCAAGTGTAACTGCTTAGATGTTAATTTTAGATAGCTGAAAGACAAACTGCATATTGTTTAACTATGTAGGCTTATTTTTAAAAAAAGGTTTCACTAACTCCATTATTGGGAAGATATGATGAACTGGTCAATAATGAGAACCAACAGTGGAGATGTAGTTACACATTACTTTAGATAATTGATTTCTGTGTAAACTTTTTTTTCCTCTTTCTTTTTCTTTCTTTGGTTGATGAAGAAAACCTATCAATTATGTTTCAACCCCTAAGCCTCCCTTGCATACAGAAAAAAGTCTAAATCATACATATCTATCTATCTATCTATCTATCTATCTATCTATCTATCTATCTATGTTGGTAGTCACAGAGAGCGGGAGAGAAACTTGAGGTCTATTTGCCTGATGGGGACCAACCAGGCCAGTTCCTTCCGAAACCATTGAGTCTAACACTGTATACTGGGTTTAGCTCGCATAGAGTTAATTTTTTTTATAGTAGCTGGTATGGTGCTGTGTTTTGAATTTGTGACCAAAACGGTGTTGATAACACAGTGATGTTTTCATTATTTCTAGGCAGTGCTTGCATAGCATCAAGACGTCTTCTGTTTCTCACCCCACCCCAYCAGCAAGTAGGCTGGGGGTGCACAAGAAGTTGGGAGYGGACACAGCTGGGACAGCTGACCCCAGCTGACCAAAAGGATATTCCCTACCATATGACATCATGCTCAGCATATAAAGCTGGGGGAAGAAGAAGGAAAGCAGGGAATGTTCGGAGTGATGACGTTTGTCTTCCTAAGTCACTGTTACGTGCGATGGAGCCCTGCTTTCTGGAGATGGCTGAACACCTGCCTGCCAATGGGAAGTAGTGAATGAATTCCTTGGTTTGTTTTGCTTGACTGCATGGCTTTTGCTTTACTTATTAAATAGTCTTTTTCCCAACCCATGAGTTTTCTCACTTTTACCCTTCCGATTCTCCCCCTCTTCCCACTGTGGAGGGAGTGAGTAAGCAGCTGCATGGTGCTTAGTTGCCTACTGGGGTTAAACCACAACAGTCCTTTTTGGTGCCCAACGTGGACATCAAAGGGTTTGAGATAATGACAGGTTTGATTGGAGCGTGCTAGATCGAATTCATAGCTGTTTAGGTGTTTAGCTATTAATTGGCAGGCTCCTGTGCTTGCCATGGGGCTTGCTTGCCTTACTCTATATTAGAGTCTAGTGCTCGTTAGTGGCTGCTTTTTGCTTTCGTTGCTTGCTGTAYGGCTATACTGCTTATCATCTTACTGTGCCTGGGAACATTCTGATAACAGCCATGGCGATGCGCTTGGGCTGGCAGATGGCCAGGGCATCGCTGCTGTTTCTGTGCTGCTGTACTGGACAGGCTGGAACTCCAGTGTGAATGGGAGTCGAAGGGACTGTGACCTGTGGATGAGACCACGCGGGAGCAAGACACCCTGAAATGGCTGTGGCTGTGGATGAGTCCACACCAGAGCAAGTACATCTTGAAACATCTGTGGCTGTGGATATGTCTGTGCTGCAGCAGGTATACCTTTGAAGGGATTTTGTCCCAAGGATAAGTCCATGCTGCAGCAGGTACACCTTGAAGCATCAGTGGCTGTGTATGAGGCCATGCTGGAACACCTTGAAGCGTCTGTGGCCATGGATAAGTCCACGACACAGCAGGTACACCCCTGAAGGCACTGTGGCCATGTGTAAGGCCATGTTGGAGCAGGTGCACTCCTGAAGGGACTGTAACTGTGGGTAAGGCCACGCTGGAGCAGGTACACCCCTGAAGAGGTTGTGGCCCATGGATAAGTCTGCACCAGAGCAGGTGCACCTTGAAGCAATTGTGTCTGTGGATAAGTCCATGCCGCAGCAAGTATACCTCTGAAGAGACTGTGGMGCATAGATAATGCTCCACTGGGAGCAGATACACCCCTGAGGACTGTAGTCCATAGATAAGTCTTAGCTGCCTACCGGAATTAAACCACAACACACTGCCATTCACTTAATTTCACAGAGCAATCACTAACTCCAACACAGCACATTTAGGCTAAAACTGCAGCCAAGAACATGATGTCTGGCCCATGTCTTTTGAATCAAAAGACCACTGACTAGATAGCAAGTTGGGGGAATGAGAAAGATAGACTGTATATGGAGACCATAAAAGGAAACTGTAAAATTGAATACTTGAAGGAAAAAGTAGGTACATAGTAATAGGTAGTGTCCAGGTTGTTTAAGGACATAGAAACCCACAACTGTGAGACCAAATGGGATAATCAAAATGGAGGAAAAAAGAGAAAACAAACATATTTGCCTTTGAAATACACCTCAAGAAAACACTTATATTCACTGCTTTTGAAAATGTTCTTTACCCAAATATAGGCCTCACATTTCCAAATACTTGTCTATATGCTTGACTTAAAGCACCTGACCGGTTCTATTTAAATCAATGGGATGAATATCCTCCTGTCAGTAAATGGGACCACTTATGTGTTTAAAGTTAAACATATATCAGAGTGAAAATTATTTTGAATACTAGCAGAGAGATCCACTAAAAAATTCATGGGATATTTTCTAGGTCATTATACCACAGGGTTTTTTGGTTATTTTTAAGCATTTTAGATCAGTCATTCAAAATCTGTAGAAATCTAGTAGAAAACCTGATTCACCTAAGCCCTAGATAAGTGGGAGTTTTGTTTGGTTTTGGGGATTATTTCAGAATCATAGAACATCCCAGGTTGGAATGGAACTCAAAAGATCATCTGGTCCAACATTTCATGGGAAAGGGAGTCTTGATGACAATATCTAGCAAGCTGTCCAATCACATCTTGAGAACCTCCTGTTACAGGGACTCCACCACATCCCTGGGGAGGTTGTTCCTGTGATTGATGGTTCTCACTGTAAAAAATGTCTTTCTTATATCAAGATGAAACCTCTTCTGGTGCAACTTGTACCCATTTCCCCTTGTCTTCTCCTTGTCTTTTTTTACGCAGGTGTGCAGAATGAATGATTGGGAATGGATTAGACTTTAGGGACAGATACCCCTATATGCCAACAAGTTTATTCGGTTTGTTGCAGCTTAGTGAGAAACCAGGGTGTGATCACTATTACAAAGCAGCTCTTCCATATATATGTCTTGAACTAAGTCCTGTGCACCACTGAACCATGTCTAAACCATCACCCTTTATTGTGTAATCCGGAAGTATTTGTTGTAGGAAGCAGTCCATTATTACCTCCAGAAATCTTCATCTTTACATCAGCAGTGGCTCACTAACGACATGGATAGTCCCAGAGCACCCAAACAAAAAGAGCAGAGTGTTTACTGTGACCATGATCAGACACAGCCCCTGGGTGGCCCATGGGGATGGGGACAGTAATAGGCTGAGGCCTGGCTGGAACATCAGTGCATTCATGGTGGTCAGAATCAGGCCCAGTGAAGGKACCCAGGGTCAGATACATATGTGGGATGACCAGGAGGGCCATGGGGAAGGGATATGCTGTGCAGTTCAGGTAAGGCCCATGGACAAGAATGGAATAGAATAGAATTTAAGCCAAGAGTCTTGGCTTAAAAAGCTGCTCCCAAGTGAAAGGGTATGGAAGAGAAGCTCCAGCTGAGGCTTCTTCCAGCTTTTTCCTCACAGCTGACTGAACCAAGATTAGRGACCTGGACTGTATCAGAGAGCTTGCCTTGAGTTCAGGCAGCTAAAGGTTTAGAAGAAAGGGGAATGTGCCTGACACCCGTAACACTTCCTTATATCTATCACTGTTCTAGTCAAACAGTTGGTAGTATCACCCTAACATTGCATTTTTGCTATTAGCATTTAGATTTCCAACCAAAGATTCCATTACTATATGTGGGGACCATTTTTTTCTTCTTAATTTCAGTGCCATTCTTCCACTGACATGTTCTGTTCCATAACCCAACAAAGTTCTCTGCTTGGCAACATTAGCCCACTGATTGTTCTTGATCCAGCAGGTTTGGGTCATCTATGATATAAAGGCTGTGGTTTGACAGAACACTTTAGCACCACTTTAGGTTTTCAATGTTGGTGAACAAGTAATTTTGGCACCTGCAATACTGAGCTACAAAACAGGGGAAATCAAATAGCATTTCAGCAATCTAATATTCCTCTCGTATTTTTTAAGATTACACTATTTATTTCCCTCCTAACCAATTCAGACGTTACCTAACATCTCCCTCTCAAGGGCCAGTCCGGACCAGGTCTTTCTGTTTGTCAGCTTCAAACACACAGGCACATATGCACTCACACAGGCAGAGGGTTTTTTTTATTTTTAGAGCCAGTAGCCTGTCTATTTTAAGGACCCACAACCCTTTCTGTACAACTTCTTATCCTAAGAAGTACCACAGCTGCCAACAAGCTTAAAATGCTCTTCTCCACACCACTGACTCATTTATACATTGAGTAATGAATAGCTGAGATTGGAAAGGACCTCTGGAGATCACCTTGTCCAACCCCCCAAGCTCAAGCTGGACCAAGAATAAATAGATATTAAGAGGCAGCAGATCTCTTAACTGAACAGGTATTACAGATTGTCTGCCAAGGCTGGACCGTCTTAAGTTTTAATCCATTAGCTGTTGTTTTCAGTTGTTTCCAGGTTGTTTTCAGTGGTTCCAACGGGAAGGAACTCAGAGAGTGATGAAGCTGTGTGCAAACACCCTGCCTTATCTCTTTTATTGTGCTGTTGGAGACTGAATATGTGGTTACGTGGATTGTGCTGTGAGGTAGTGTGGCATTTGTTATACGGTAGGTTGCCTAAAATAAGCCTTCATTTTAAAGCAATTTTGCACTTTTCCCTCAATTCCCCGTAAGAAACAGAAGTGGCATTCATCAGATTCTCTAGATGCTGCTGTGGAGATGACACAGAGTATGTCTTTTTTTCAGAAAATCTGGGAAGGTACCTATATTCAGTCTGGCATTGCATATAGACCAACCTCTAGTCCCATGGAAGCAGAGTGGAATAGGATTTGCCAAGTGCCATGTCACTCAACTCCCCCACGTAAATGTATCTTGAACACCATCATAAGGAGGCACCATTGATGAGCATCTTCCCATTTCAGGTGTCAGGACCAGCTCTCCATATTAAGCCTTTCATGATTCCCACAAAATTGAAGCCCTATTGACACCCTTGGAGGAGGTAAACCAATGACTTGTATTTGAGACATAAGCTGCAGTTGTGTATACAAACCTACCATACATGAATCTTTGAGGGAGGCAAGTATGTCTTGTATCATTTATGTGCAAGTAATTCTGCACATCAAAACTGCAGACAAAGTCCAGGGAAAACTCAGTGTTATATCTACGTGGAGTTGTAGAGAACTCACTCAAGGAGAACATCACTTACTACATCAAACCCCAATTTGTCTAAAAGCAATAGGACAGCCATTCTGAAAGGAAAATTGTGAAACCAAACACCCACACAAAACACCATTGACTTGAGTGAGAATTTACAAATGGAAGCTTAGGGTTCTCTAATGAGGTGTTCAGAGTTTAAAACTAGGCAGCAGTTTTCTGGAGTACTCACTGTTCCTTTGTAATATGGGTCTTTTCTTGGGCTCCTTTTAAACTGCCATGTGTTGAAGGCAAGATATCAAATCTTACAAGTGTCCCTTTATTATAAAGCCAATTTCTTCTACATAGAAGGACTATGCTCTTTGAAAAATATGTAAATAAGTATAAACAAGGTTTATCATGAAGTGTAAATAGTTGAAATAGTCAAACGTTACAGCCAATGAATATCAAAGTCTAAACATTGGATCATATTAATTTATTTAAACAGTAGTGAATTAACAATACTTCACTAACTTGTATCACAGAATGCAAGGATAAAAATAAGGTTAAATGTCCCTATTTGTAACTAAAACATGTTCTTGTTCAATTCAAAATATGTAACATCCACATCATTGCTCAGATAATGAGCAATGCTGCATATAAATCAGTCCAATTCCAGACTAATGAAAAGCACAGAGGAGAAACTAACACAACTTAAGAGTTAGGCAATGAATGAAGAAATACTAGTTGAATAATTTACTATAAAAATATCGCAATTCACTGAATAAATTATTTTGTGAATATTATTCAGCTGTCTTTAGCAGTGAGACTAATGTCTCACAATCTGACACTGAAATTGACTGCCTCAATGAAAGTACATCTTTACCAAATGTCAACTCTGAAGAAGTCTCTGCTTAGCAGGTTGCAAATCAAGATGATCCATGTGAAAGAAATTGCTCAAAATACCTTGATGGTAGCAGTCTATCAGAGGTAAACTCTTTAATATTAATGAAATTGCAAGTGTCAGAAATAGAAATGAGAGCTCAGAAAATGAGTGGACTGTGTGGTGGGTGAGGAATTGGTTGGATGGACGCATCCAGAGGGTAGTGGTCAATGGCTCAATGCCCAGGGGGTGACGAGTGCTGTCCTGCAGCGGTCCATATTGGGACCAGTACTGTTTCATATCTTCATCAATGACATTTAGACAGTGGGATCGAGTGCACCCTCAGCAAGTTTGCAGATGACACCAAGCTGAGTGGTGCGGTCGACATGCCTGAGGGATGGAATGCCATCCAGAGGGACCTGGACAAGCCTGAGAAGTGGACCCATGTGAACCTCATGAGGTTCAACAAGATGAAGTGCAAGGTCCTGCACCTGGGTTGGGACGTCCCCCAGTATCAGTACAGGCTGGGGGATGAAGAGATTGAGAGCAGCCCTGCCAAGAAAGACTTGGGGGTACTGGTAGATGAAAAGCTGGACATGAGCTGACAATCTGCACTTGCAGTCCAGAAGGCCAACCGTATCCTGGGCTGCATCAAAAGAAGCATGGCCAGCAGGTCGAGGGAGGTGATTCTGCCCCTCTACTCTGCTCTGGTGAGACCCCACCTGGAGTACTGCGTCCAGCTCTGGAACCCTCAACATAAGAAAAACATGGACCTGTTGGAGCGGATCCAGAGAAGGGCCACAAAAATAATCAGGGAGATGGAACGCCTCTCCTATGAAGAAAGGCTGAGGGAGTTGAGGTTCTTCAGCCTGGAGAAGGAAAAGCTTCAGTGAGACCTTATTGCAGCCTTTCAGTACTTAAAGGGGGCTTATAAGAAAGATGGCGGCAGAATTTTTAGAAGGGCCTGTTGCGACAGGACAAGGGGGAATGGTTTTAAACTAAAAGAGGGTAGATTTAGACTACCTATAAGGAAGAAATTTTTTACAATGAGGGTGGTGAAACGCTGGAACAGGTTGCCCAGAGAGGTGATAGATGCCCCATCCCTGGAAACATTCAAGGTCAGGCTGAATGGGATTCTGAGCAACCTGATCAAGTTGAAGATGCTCATTGCAGGGGGCTGGACGAGATGACCTTTAAAGGTCCTTTCCAACCCAAACGATTCTATGATTGTATGATTCTATGATTCCACGAAATAGTAACAATCACCCATTTACTAATAACGGAAACATTCAGTAAACTAACTTTCTTTGAAGCCAGGAGCAAATGTAACCTATTAAGGCTCTGACATCATGGATTACCCGGTCTGTGAATGACCCTAGTCAGAAGAGTATGGATGCAGTTTGAATGCTGTGTATATATAACTAATGCAAATGTACTATCCACTATATTTTTAAATTATCCTCTTATTAATGGAAGTAAGTGAGTTTAAAGAAGGCCTACTTTACTTTTAGATAAAACGAATAAGACTATGGTATGAAATTGCTATCATGGCATATACAACTTGTCTAATGCTTTACCATCACAATCTTATGGGACTACATGAACATCACCCTTCTCCTGTGGTTCTCCATAACAAAAGACTTCCCTGTTTGTTGGTGGTTGTTTTTTTTTTTTTTCTGGTTTTAGCAGTTTTTTTTTCCTCTGCATCAATAATGATGTGAAAGTGCTATTTCCAAACTGCAGACTAGGTTTCTAAGTCCAAATGCACTTGATGTTGTTTGGCCAATTACAGATGCAGCCTTGCTCTCAGAGTGAAAAAGCAATCTGAATCTCTTTGCATGCTAAGAATTTTGATTATGCACAATACAGTAATCTAGACAGACTTCTTAAAAACAATGTTAGGGCCCAAGTTTCTTACAGTCTTTGACAAACATCCAAACAGTGCAAATTGGCATAATGTCTGCAGGTGAAAAGATACATCTTAGTACTGAGGTAGGACCAGTATCAGGTGACAGAAGATAGGTAGGCTGCCAGGCATTCATAAGCAATACTTGCTTGTGAACAAATGTTCTCTCCTCAGTAGCTCAACAGCTTTGCATGTTCAGTTTTGGAAAACAGACCGCACCTTATAAAAACATAACTCTGAAATTCATTGTCTTCAATGAGTGGTGGTAATAAAAAGTGGAACAAACTTTACAAGTTGGTGGATTTTTTTTGTCCTTGCTTATGATCTCAAACCCATTGTGAGGGCATACTGAAGAGAGGAGAGATATACAGCTGTTTCAAACTTTTATTAATGTCCAAAAAGATTTCAGACAGCTTTAGTTAGTGCCAATGTAGTCACATTGCATGAGCAGAGTCATCTTCAGGACTCAGATTTCCATGCTACCAGATGAAATAAGTGGATCCATATGAAACTCACCTTTTATGTTCTAGAACATAACTTTTATCGGAGAAGAATGTCATAGGCACAGGCAAATATATATTGCCCCTACCATGTTGTCCGTCTACTTGCTCTTGAAGAAGATGTTTAATGTCCTAAGATATTAAAATGACATTTCACTGCTAATCATAAGGTACTATGAATGGATCAGCCAATTAACTCTGAAGGAGAGGAAACAAAATTAGTTTCACAGTTAGGGTGGCAACACTGGCCTTAATATGAATGTCCTTCCAGGGTGAATGGTGTTCTGGATAATAGCTAGATTAAAGATCTTACAGAAGGGTCCATACACTACCAAAATATCCAGTTTCCCACTTCATGGTTCCCTTCAAAGAATCACAGAATGGTTGAGGTTGGAAGGGACCTCTGGAGGTCCAACACCCCTGTCAAGCAGGGCCACTTAGAATAGGTTGCCAAGATCCACATCCAGATGGCTTTCCAGTAGGAGAGAGACTACACAACTTTCCAGGGCAACCTGTGCCAGTGTTCAGTCACCCTCACAGTAAAAAAATATTTCCTGATGTTCAGAGGGAACCTTCTGTGTTTCAGTCTGTTCCCACTGTCTCTTGTCACTGAAAAGAGCCTTGTTTCACCCTCTTTGCACTCTCCCTTCACATATATATATACTTCAATGACATCGACCCTGAGCCTTCTCTTCTCCAAGCTGAACATCCCAGCTCTCTCAGGCTCTTCTCATAAGTAAGATTAAGGTCCTTTAATTGTCCATGTGGCTCTTTGTTGTACTCTCCTCAGTATGTCCATGTTACTCTTGTACTGGGGAACCCAGAACTGAAGACAGAACTCCAGGTGTGAATTCACCAATGCTGAGTGGAAGAGAAGGATCAACTCTCYTGATCTGCTCTCAACACTCCTCCTAATGCAGTCCAGGATACCATTAGCCTTCTTTGCCACCAGGGTACATTGCTGGCTCACGTTCAACTTGGTGACCACCATAAACCCAAGGGCTTTTTCTGCAAAGCTGCTTTCCAGATGGTCAGCCCCCAGAATTTACTGGTGCATGGGGCTGTTCTTCCCTGTGTGCAGGATTTTGCACTTCTCCTTGTTGAACCTCATGAGGTTCCTGTTGGCCCATTTCTGCAGCCCATCGAGGTTCTTCTGGATGGCAGCATGATCCTCTGGCATATCAGCCACTTCTCCCAGTTCGGTTTCACCTGTAAACTTGCTGATCTTGCAGATCTTTAATGAAGATGTTAAAGAGGATTTGACCAAGTATTGTCACCTAGGGTACACTGCTAGATACTGGCCTCCAACTAGACTTTGAGCCGGTGACCACCACCCTCTGGCACTGACCRTTTGTCACTTTTCAATTCAACTCATTCTCTGTTCATCTAGCACATACGTCATCAGCTTCTTTCTGAGGATCTTATGGGACACAGCCTTAACGAAGTCCTTACTGGGCTCTGCAAGGTAATATCACCCATATAGGGAAAAAATAGCTGTGCTTTCATCATGAGTCACAGTTTAAGATTATTCAAGTTCACATTATCACAAGAGAGGAATGGGATAACAGACTGTGGTTGTACTGGTGTATGATTATTGCTGAGGAAGTGTAGTTCAGTGATCCTGACTTTATGTCAACTTGAAGGACAATCTACCATTGCTGCAGTAAAGGCAGTAAAGGCAGTGATGTTCAGATAGTTTTCATGCCAATGTCAGCAGACTCAGCCAAAATCGTTTCATGTACTTTTTGTGATACTGTAAACTTGATGTCTCTGACATTGACTTGCTACCTTTAAGCATCTAGTCAGATAGCCTTGTTAAGGGCATCTGGTAATATCCTGAGTAAAGAGGGTAATAAAAGMAGCCAGCTGAAACATTTTACCTAACACTACCTGACTTTGCATGGTAAGAAAAACCCCAGCCAACCAAAAAATAAGAAAAAAAACCCACCATCAAAAAAACCCTATGCAAGAAATGCCAGCATATTAAGCTCCCATGGAATTGAGAAGGTAGTAAGGAAGAGGTGTGTGAAGAAATACGTTCATGTTCTTACTTAACTTGTCTTTTCTGTAATTATAATGAATATAGTGAGCTTTCCCCACCATATTTGATGTACTTCRAATTCTAACCTAAATATTATTGCTACCATCTGTATTACAAGCATAATTTCATTGCCTCCATAGCAGAGACCATGTTGACAACATTTGTCCTGATAACTTCTCAAGCATTCAGAGAAGTCAACAGATCAAACTTGAGGGATGCAGAATATTTCTGTCCTTAAGTGTTGAAAGACTTGAAGCACTGAGCAATGTCAGGATTTCAAGTAGAATGCAGCACTGTTCTAGTCTGTTTGATATCTTTTAAGCATTTTTTTTCAGTCTCAGAAGGTGGAATTAGGTAAAGGAAGCTATATAAATAAATACCTAGTCAAGAGTAAAAATCCTTTTGACATTCTTAAAACCCAGTTTAAACTGCCTAGTCATAGCTAAATGTGTAATTTAAAACTCATGAAACATACATAAAATTATTTACATTGAATAGTAATTATTGTACACAAATGATCTAGAGACCAGTAATTATTTACAGAAGAAATTAACAAATTAGTTAAAATAATAGAGATCTAATGATTTAGTGAACTAGTTGCTGACAACCAACAAACCATGCAAAGTGTTCTGAATAAACTATTTTTGAATTATAATCAGCTCTTATGTTTGGTTTGATGGTTAAGTGGAACAGCTGTATTTACAAAATATTGAACATGATTTCCCACTCCTATTATGTTGTCTATCCTAGAAGATTAAACAAATCTCCTTTCCTGAGTTACTACAATTTTAGAACCATAGAGCACAGTTCAGAGACCTGCTTGTTGGCTATTATGTCTTCTTATGTCTTATTCAGAACTGCTTTGATGGTGGCACTGTAGAAACATATGGATGGCTCAACAGAAAATTATGGACTGTCAAAGATAACTCTATCGAAACTGACTCTCTACCAAATGGGCAGTAAGAACTTGTTTAATCAGTATTGCTCTTACTTCTTTAGTCATTTCTTATCAAGAAGAAACTTTAGAGTAAGTAACTCATAACAGTAAGAACTTATTTAATCTTTCCTCAATGCTGATTCAATAGGATTGAGTGGCGTAGGAGCTTTCTAATGGAGTTTGTAAAAGAAACCAAAGGAACTGATACTTTGTCACTTTGATGCTTTTGTATCTCCTGCTTGTACTTTTATTTGTAAGACTTTTTTAACTGGAGAGGCACTCAGGTGGATCTCTTCCCTAGAAATGCCAACCTGTCTGTATTTTATATATGACTGAGAAAGCAATGGTTACTCACCTTCAGCTCTGTACAAAAAAAGGGAAAAACTGGACTTTGGCATATCAATCTAATATGGTAAGGAGTCTCGCTGAAAGGGTACATCTGCCTTGAAAGAGGCTGTGCAGTAGCTGGAAGAATGCATGGAAGTGAAGGTTTCAGAGGCACTATTGCAGCCAGAGCAACACCTTTTTTTCAGCTTCAGGACTGCTGCATGGTGAAGTAGTCAAAGTGGTGGATGCCTACCCAGAATGAGGACTGAGCAAACACCAGACCCCTTGTTTTTCACAAAGTAAACCATCGCACAATTGACCATGGAAATATTGCTCTCTAGACAGAGTTTCGTGGATGTCTGTTTCAGAGAGACTGAGACTGAACAGTAGTGATAGCTAGCCGTAATACCCAAAAGAGACAGAGGCAGCTTATAAATATACACCTATAGAGGTAAACTGTGAGGGAGTCTAGGGAGACAGCAAACAAGGGTTGTGCCCTCACTGACCAGGGGTGCAGTCTGACAGTACCTGGTCAAGAAGAGCAGAGCAGGTCTGGAGACAGTAACCAGAGTCAGCCATGAGTCCCATGACTGCCAGCCGAGTCCATAGTGACAAGACAAGTCCAAGGACAAACCAGAAAGGTCAGGATCAGCAGGTCCAAGGCTGGCCAGAAGTATAACTACAACATAGCTCAATACTTCAAACAAGGAGCAAGAGCAACGAACTTGATGTAAATGCAGCTCCCAAACCAGGTGGAGGGTGCATGGGTGGTTTTCCTAGCTCTTTCTCACACAGGTGTTTTTCCACATTAGCTCTTTTTCAAGCAGTTTGACCCCAGGTTTCAGAGCTGCACCGCACAGCACAAACCCTGATAGGTGGGTAGAAGTTGGTGGGATTCTTGCTGCACTCAGGCATAAACAAAAGAAAATACACCATTTGTGAATAAAATATACAAAAAGTCCTGATTTATTAGCTTGTTTRTTAGGCTAGAAAGCCTGTGGTAAATGCTCTTCAACAGAAATAATCCACAGATTTGTGRGAATTCCTTTGGTAAACTAACCATAATCTATAACCTAGGAAGCCTCCTGACTCTCCTTTCATGACTTTATGTTGTAATCAACCTGGCTCAGAATAAAACTCCCTAAATTTCATTTTCACTTTCACCAATGYATTTATTAGCTGATTATTCAGCAGTTTAACACAATTTCTAACAAATGGATTAAACTGTTGTAACATAAATGCTTTCTTTCTTCATATTCTACACTGGCATATGACAACCACTTCCAAAACATTCCACCTCAAAAAAGTGTTTAGGCAAAATATTTGAGAGACAGTAAACCTTAGGCCAGTCCTTGTGATAAGGAAAGCAATAAAATCTGGAGGTCATCTAGTCCAATCCATTGTTCAAAGTCAGCAAGCCAGATCAGATTGCTCAGGACTTTCTCTGGGCAGGTTCTGAAAATCTCAAAGGAAGAACATTCCACGGGCTCTTTGTGCAACCCTTTCTGGTGCTTAACCACACATTACAAATACTCTGTTTTTTTCTCCTATATCTACTTAGAATTTCCCTTTTTGCAGCTTGTGACTGTTGCGTCTTCTCCRTTTGCTGTGCATCTCCAAAAAGACTCTATCTTCTCCCCACTTTTCCTTTTCTGAGAATTGACGTTACAGAAAGAGCAGACAGCATCCCACAGATCCCCTCTTAACCTTCTGTTCTTCAGGCTAAACAAACCCACCTCCCTCAGCCTCTTCTTGTATGTCAGGTGCACAAGCCCCTGACAGTCTCTCACTGGCCCTCCACTGAACATGCTGAGTCGAAGACTGGATCCAGTGCTCCAGATGTGAGTGTCCAACACTCCTCATGAGTGTTGAGCAGAGGGGAGTAGCCACTACTCCAAAGCCGGTGGCTACAGTCCCGACAAGGCAACCTAGAGTTTGTTCAAGTSTCTTTGTCAAAGTATTTCTGTGCTTGATTGCTAAGAGAAACTACATCTTGTAATACTGACACAGTTATTTCTGCTAATATTTTTTTTTTTTTTGCTCTTTATCCAGAAACGCAGAACACTGAAGTTCTCTGTGTTCCAGCCCTCAAACGGCTGTATGTTTTATCTATTGAGGTAGTCGCTATGCAAACAGAGAAGGTCAATGAAATAGTTGATGCTGTAAATATTTGGAGATTGTTTATAAAGCAGACAATGCCTCTTCTTTTAACTAGGAGAGTGGGCCTCCTTCAGCATTGTAAATCAGGAATTGTGTGGTTTCCATTTGCTTTATTTGGAAACAGGAAAGATAAAGGAGAACGGACCAGGTGTATCCAAAGGGTCAAATACATAAAGAATAATCTGAAGATGTATATATTATGACAGATAAAGCTGTACCAGTGCTATTAGCTAATGAATTAGTTTTCTCTTCTTTCAAATGCCAAAGATATTGGTAGGAGAAAGATAGGATATATTAGATTAATTAAAAAAAGCTTTTTTACTAATATACACTGACAAAACTTCTAAAAACTGTACTGTGTTAGGATTTCCTCTGTATGCACAACTCAATGTATGATAAAACCTTAAGTAAAATTTAAGCTGTTTGTAATAGATCTGTATGGGTTTTTTTCTTGCATTTAAAATCCTACTATACATATGTTTCTTAGAAATTACTCAGAAAATTCTTGCCAAAAAAAGAAATTTCCACATATTTGCATTTCTTTCCCAATGCTGTATTCAGTCTGATACTGTTGATAATCGTTTCTACCTATGAAAGAAACTATAATGTTTTCTGCTTGAGTCATTCTGGACAGAACTATAATATGCAGGGAGCTATGCAACAGATTATTTTTCTACTAGTGACACCCACCTCARAAGATTTCTTAAGACTAAGAAGGAAATTTCTAGTTGTAGAAAGAAACCATAGTTTAGATAATTCCATTGGACTAGCTCTCTGAACTTAARAACAAACAAACAAACAAAAGCCACTTCTGCTTTGAAGGAGGAATGGCTGAGAAGATCTATCATCAAAAGACCATTTAATCTTACTTTACTCTATGTGCCTTCTTCATAAAAGTTACTCTTTTCATCTTAGATGGGGGATGGAACTCCTTTTTTTAATTCTTGTTTGTAAATATATTCCTATATTATAAAAAGCCAAAGGAATTGGAGAGACTAAGGAGACAAATGAGAGAAGTCATGATCGTGATTTGGGACAGAGAATACCATCACAGGAGCACATAGATCTAGATAGGGAGACAAATAGGGAACTTATAAAAGTCTTTTCTTCTGCTTTCATAGGGAAAGCATAGAAGAAGCCAAGAGAAAATAAAGCACCAGTGTTTGGTTGGGKTTTTTTTTTTGTCAAAATAGTGAAGAGTAAAATATCCAAGTGATGAAATAGAAGCGACAGAAATCTTCGTCAAGGCCTAATCCTGACACGTTTTAGTAAGTGGGATATTGCAAAATATCGTATCAAATCCAACTTCATATATGACCATATATGGAACTTGGGATGCTGAGAATCAACCAACCAACATCTGCTGGCGTTACCAATACGATACTTCTGAGCTGTTGAAAATTGATTCACAAAGCAACAAAAATTTTGACTCACTGCCGTCATGGACTCTGGCTCTGTATTTTGCTTCCTAATCACCTTGAGAGAGTGATTATGTATCTTCTGGAGCTTGAAACAATGCCTAAAGAAAATCATTCCATTGAACCTTTCACTGTAACCTCAATGTTCCTTTCAAGGAAGTCCTATCGATATTTTTCTTCCTATATAATACATTATGGTGCACTTAGAACCAAAATAAAACGGTAAATAAAGTAAGACACTGATCAATAATACAGGAAAACAGAATCTGCAGCACCCCTAACAGAAGTTAGTAAGAAGACTAATCATAGCATTAACCTGGGTAATAGCAAACCCAGGATTGATCTGGCAATTTTAGCAACAAGGATTCTGCATTCAACAATTTCTGCAGAAGTTGTCTCACGCTGCAGAAAGAAGTTCCTCATTCTTTTGCCAGAAAAAGAAAGCAAGGGTGCATGTGATACTGTGGTCAAGTGCTTAGGCCTCTTCAATCTGACAGTGACAATACGAGGTTGCAGTCCCTTTTCCAAGGATTTCTGCAGTGCTGACTCCAGAGCAGTTGGACAAGGAGTGATTCAGCCCTATCAAGTGCAAGGCACTTCTGTGTACACAAAAAAATAAACTGGGGAACTTCAGAATTTGGATACACCAAGGTTTAAGAACACTGATTTCAACTCAGGTACCTAAATTCTGCTMGAATTACACTTTAGGTCCCTCCGTCCTTCTTGGTTTTCCCATGACTGACGAAGTCAAATCCAGATGGCCTTACAGAGGCTTTGTCAAGTCAAGGATGTAATATAGTCATAGCTTATGAACATATATCGGATTTTCTGCCTACTGTTGAAATTCTGGATTTCAACAAGGTACAGGAATAGACTTGAAAGTATGTCTAGTTTTCTTACTTAACTGGCTAGTTACTTTCAAGAATGAGAGCAATTTGTTTCAAAATCTTTAATAAAACGTRTCTCCATTTCTCTGTTTTAGCTATAATTAATAAGTATACAATTTTCAAGGGACACATTCAACCAACTACTTTTACAGCAGCATTTTAAACAGCAGAGTAGTTTCCTTCTGTGGGGAAAAATGGTATTTGGTATTTCTGTCATGTCTGGGTTTTATTGTGTGATAGAAATCATAAGAAATTACAGTCTAACTACCTGCTGTCTTGTTTAGGTCTCCAAAAATGTAAGCAGGTTTAAATTTTGGTGTTGCAAGGGGAATCTTATAGCTAAATTCCTCTTTTTATGGGAATTTTATTAAAATATATAAGTAACCTTGAATGCTTTCTAAGTGCCTTAAAAAGCCTTTTTTAGGTCTCAATTCATCCTGGGGACTCCCAGGCCACCTTCATGTCACCAATAGTCTTTGCCAGAATGCAGTCTGTCAAACCAGCTACTTTATAACTCTAGAGCCAAGTGCAAAATTGATTAAATGCAACTCTTCTCTTAACAAGTATATTACTGTCTGAGAATGCCTGTTAATAAAAGTAGTAACAACACTAACACTAGGAAAATACATTTATTTAATGATTTTAAGTATCTACCCATATATTACAGATGTGATTTCTTTCCTTGCCAGACTTTCAGGTTCACTTCAGTGTATGTTCATTGCTTACCCATGCTTCACATTGACAGTTCTTAATAGATCTCATGGATTTGTCAACTTGTTTGAGGGGAATAAATCATGTTAAGTCAGTCCAGCAAAACCTATCAAGATCACTAAAGCTTTGTCCTGCAATCAAAATATTTCTTAAACTGGAAAAGAAATTTTAGGGGGAGGAGGGCTAAAACAACATATTTCTTTTTTCCTAGTCCTGTAAGACTTTCCAAATGTGAAGCAATTTAAAATGTCATCCATTACATCAGTCAATGGGTCTACTCAACTCTTTCATAATAAATGCTGAAGCACTTGCAATGGAACTAATCTGCATTTTGTAACCCTCCAGTTTACAGTGTAAGCACTGGTAGACTATAATGAGCTGATACATGTTAGGGGTCACTATGCATCTGGTAATCATGCAGTCTATGGCTACATAGACTGGTGCAGCCAGTCTGCTGTATGAATGTGCTCTGTGTGCAGCAAAACTGGCTCTCCTCTACTTTACTGAGCTGCAAGAAGGAGAATTATGAGTCATACTCATTATTTTCTAGCCAAGATATTAATTAATATTGTTGGGTAATTTTTAAATTGCCCTATAGGCATTTTAATACATTGTGTTGTCATACATTTCCTCTTATAAAAACAGTGAAAGACTTTTCTAATTTGGCTCAGCAATGAAAAATGTAAAAATTGGAAATCTTTTAGATAACAACTAGGCATTGTTGATTCTTATTGTAGTAGGAGCTGAGTAATTTTACAGCAAGAGCATGGTCTTTTACAGCATGAAAGAACACTTCTTACATCTGACTTCTGACTAGAGGCACTTTTTTGCCTGGGTCACTAACATTTAACTGAACACAAACTCTAGTTACTCCCCACATACGTACAATACAAATTGACAATAAACCTGACTAGAAAAATAGAAGGAGAAAGTAGGAAGAGAACATGAGGAAAGACTGTTATTCCTTTAAAGGTTCAGGTGTTCTACCCAGAAACAAAACCTGCTGATACATCTACAGAGTCTGTAAGACAGGGGAAAAATAAACAGCAACTTTTCATGACTTAAATGCTTCCACTAGAAGACCATCCAGTTTCCTGGGGGAATAYTACTCATAAACTCAGCATATTCTATTGCCATACTTTTTCATTTAGACAAGACCAACACAATGGTAGGAGTAACTCCTTCTCTTTCAAATACTGTCCCATTAAAAAAAAAAAAATCATCTCACATGATCTTCAGACTTTTATACAAAGACGAATATTGAGTCCTCAGAGCTTTCAGTATAGGTAAAGGTTTTCTTTGATCACTTTCTCTAGAAAGATCTGCATCCCATTGCTTCTCCATCTCTTAGAGACTAAACTATTATCAAATAATTTTAAAAATTGAGGATATCACTGGGCTACTGAATGTATAAAACCTATTTCAARTAACATTAATGTCACCACAGAACAATCCTGCCTGAAGATCCCTAAGAGGAGCAGTGAGAATCTTTTATTCCTGCACTGCCACATGCATTTGCAGACAACAGAATTATCCTGCAGAGATAAGTGGCTTATCAAGCAGGTCTATAATTCACACATCAGACAATCAGCAGCCTCCGTGAAGAGATCTCACTGTTCTTAATGGAAAATTAGTGCCTGTCCTGCACAGCTTTCCCCAACCCACACCCAAAAAAAAGCAGCAAATCACAAACTAAACAAGAAAATATTAATGACCTCCTCAATCCGTGACCATTAGTTTCCATCTTCACCACACCTGAAAAAATGCAAAGTGTGATTCCAAATGCTCTTCCCAATAGTGAGCAAGTCCATCAAAATTCAAATTCCTTTGGAGAAACAGAAGTGAAGCTTCCTGAAAAAATATCATAGCCCTTTTTTTCAACAAAGACAATGTACAGAATGGGCAAATTTTAAAGAGTTTGTAAATCAAATATCAGTACTGTGTTCTGACAGTAATCCTATGGATCTTTTGAATGCTTAGGCTGAAGAAATTTGCTTATTCTTAACCATTTCTCCTTCCCACCCTTAACTTGTCTTTTCAGGTCCTTCAAAAAGAGAGAGAGAGAGAATTTTCTTAACTGTCACATACACTGGAATACGCAAAGATTCAAATCATCTTACCTGGATTTTCTCCTCTATAATTTCTAGCTCTCTAAATGCAGGACCCAATACTCTGTGAATAAGTGACTTCTGAAGCCAGCTTCTCTTCAGAAAAGAAAACTTTAGAAAATACACCCCGAAAAAAATTAATCATCTTCCTCTATTATTTTAGGGCTTTATCTATCCCCACTGCTAGGCAGCCATCAGAAGCACCAGAGGGGACTTTAGCCCCCATTGTCTCTACAGAAAAGCTTTTTACCTACACTTACAGTTCTGTACATTGACATAGCTAAATGAAATCTTAAAAGTCATTATCTTTATTTTTGCTCATCATATCTTAATTTATTTAATGATAAATAAAGTACGTGTTTAGACTAATTATTCTATAAAAATAACTTTTCCCCAATCAAGACTACAAGCAGAATATTAGAACTATAAATGAGGAGTAAATATGAAACTGATAGCCTGCTTTGATTGAGTTGTTTACTGTAGGATTCCAAAGGCATTTATTTCACAAAGGTCTGCATATTAGTTAATAACTGAATATTCACATAGTCACATGCTCCAGAGAATTAAAAAAAAAAAAAAAAAAAAGAAGAATTATTTCAGTCTGGTGGAGATTTTGTGCATCTAATCAGGTTTATTTTCATGTTTATATACATTTGTGGGGTAAGAGTGCTCTATTCTATCACAACTTAACCTTATCCCAAAGGGTAAAGGGAGATGCTGGCTTTCCAGATAAATACTGCCATGGTAAATCACCATGAGATTTCATTTTCCAGCCCACAAAGGCACTGTGATTATCTGTGTAAGAATTTCGCTCGCCAAGATTCTGGCTCATGGCAGCTAGCAGAATATCTAAAGACTCAGAATAAGCTCAGCATAAGGTAATAATTATGAGGCTCCTCTTGGAGAGAAAAGACTTTTTTTTTTTTTCAAATACCTGGTCAAGTTATTTAAATATTCATCTACCAATTTTTCACTCCTTCCCCTTTGAAATATTTTACTACTATAGCATCCAAGAATATATTGAAAGAGAAGGCAAAAAAATGACCCAGTGGAATACCCACCCAGAAAAGGAGAAAGACGACCAGTCTTCTGGGTTCAAATTCCTATTTCAAATAATGTTTAAATTATGTGTTTGAATAGAAGTTCAATACAAGAGATTAACAGTACAGCACCAGAATATCCAACCATCTGACGCTTAAGGTGGAAGAGAAGGTCCAGATCTCCTCTCTCGGAAGAATGAACTGAACATTTCTTGCCTGAGTACTCCAACAGCATTCATCACTAAGCATTTTATCAATTTAACTCAAATGTATATAAATTGAACACAAACATCAAGTATACTTAATTCTTTTCATTTTGGTGGTAATAAACAGTTTAAATTTGGTTCAATCCTTCCATCTGTATTGTAGTTGATTATTGTCTTTGTTAACTGAACAAAAAATAATTCAATGCTCACATAGTTCCACTTTTAGATCCTTTTTGAAGTCTCTGGAGAAAAACTCCTTATTTTCAAAAAGCTCTTTTTTTCCATCAGTAAAACTAGCCAGGCCTAAAACCAGATCAATTAACAACAACAATTAAAATACTTCAAAAAATCCTTTTTAAAAGAGCATGTGAACAAATTTTACTCYTTATGCTGTATACACGTGTTGGGTCCAAATATTATATCCGGTTCACCAGCTCCGCTCTGCAGCAGACAAGGAGAATCTGTCTGAGCAGAGATGCTGCCCAGGGAGCTTGGTGCCTTCCCCACACATCACTGGCTCCATCCCAATGAGAAGGAAACAAAGCGTGACCTTCATACAAAACTATTGACTAGTATCACTGGAGGAGGCAAAATTGGATCAGAGCATCCAGAGAGGGCCCAGTGTTTATGCTTGCTTACAGTGAGAATAGGCCAAAAGCAGGAAGCCGGTGTCCCACTGGAGCTACAGCTGAGCCCTGGGCTGCTGACATGTGCAGGAGCATGAACAAAGCAAGGCTGGATTAAGGGCCCTCTGCCAGCTGCTGCGAAGTCTTCAAGAAATGAGTTTCTCAGTGAAGCACAGGAATGAAAAGATCAGAAAACCATGCAGTCAAGAAGAACAAACACTATGGGTTTTAGCACTGTAGCTTCTTACTTCCAGTTTTTTAATATTTGAATGCATGACCAAGAGAATACCTGAAGATATTAAAAGGAAACACTTTCAAAATAAATGAGATCAGATGTTTTGATATGTAAAATAGTATTAATAAGTGTAATTATTCTTTTTGCAAGAGGATATTGATTTAGGTAGTTAATTAGACTTTTGGAAATATTAAAAAGGAAGAATGACCTCTGCACTTACCCTAAGTAGGATAAACAATAAGTACCTACTGTTTGTAAACACATACTTGCCACTGTATAAATAAGGAAATGAGATTGAATTGTTAGTAATAAAAGACCTAGCACTTCAAAATATAAACAAATCATCAGCCTGGCTCTTAAAAATATTCATTAATGCAATATTACTCAATGAACTATGTAATAGGAGTCTACACACACCTTTGAGAAGATGTGTGTGTCAGGTTTCCTTAGCATTAGTAAAGGAAAGGTTTCAATACTGCTGTAGAATTCTTCTTGAAACAAAGGAAATAATTTGCTCAAACTCAAAACTCTCATTGCAGTCTCAGTTCTGGCTGCCCTCTGTTGTCTCTGTGAAAGTTGATTCCTGTGGACACACGTGCATGTAGGATATAGTAATCTCAGACATATAAGTAGATGTGCTGTGGGGTATAAAATAAACATTAAGGTTTAAAAAAATGAAGCTCGCAGAAATTCCATGTTTGAATTTCTTTCCTGCAAACCAATTTAATTCATATCTCTGCCAGACATGTGCAAGGCTTGTAAGTGAGTATACTCCAACTCTGCTACAGTAGAGTTGTTTGTATACTGTATATGGGTATTTGAAGTGTTCATGTGTCATTCTTTAGAGCAAGATCTGAAAATATCCTTCTTTTCAAGGATTTAAAAAAGAAAAAAATTAAAAGGCATATCCATCTCCTCTGAAAAGGTTTGGTTTTCTCTATCCAGTCTGGTCAACTGTCTATAGTAGAAGATGACTTGCTCCCCACAGTGAATAAATCTCATACATTATCACATTGAAATCCTTCCTCTATTTCTCAAAAAAATGATTCAGCATATATTTAACAAAGATGAGAGAGCAACAGAGGGAAAATCCAGACCTTGCATCTTCAGGTGTTTTATCAAACTTCTGATGCACATACAAATTAAACTTACCAGCACTCATGTGGTCCTAAAGAYGTTCCAATATAGACAACATCTTCTGCAAATTAGCCAGGCCACAGAGAAGAACAGACCCTCAGTTTCCTCATTTAAAATCTGCAGCCTGTAGATTACTCATCAAAACACTATATAAAGATATTTATCAATTTATTTATATGCCCTCCACCATCAGGAAATTTGAAGTACTGCCAAGTGCCTTGAAACAGACTTTCTCTGCATTCCTTAATACATTGTAGAAAAAAAAAGGGGGGGGAGGGTTATGTTAAAGAGATTTCTGTATTTGTTTCCATTTTCATTTTCTTATTTTTTGTGCATTCATGTAAAAAGAATTTTCATGGAAAAGTTGACTGTAGAAATTAGTTTTCCCCTGAAAGTAGTGAGATCTCATTCTTATCTCTTGCAGAAGTGAGACAACAAACAATACTTTTGAAAGTTAAACAATTTTCCAAAAACTAGTCATAAATTGAGTACTATAACCAAAGTACAAACTCACAAAATGAGATCCAGTTTTATCACTTTCAAAAGAGCTGGGGAAAAAAGTAAGCAGAAAGCTTAGCTTTATGGCAATAGATTCTCAGAGATACCACGTAATTTCTATTACAAAATTAGCTGTTGTAGTGAAAGAAAGAGCTTCTAGGCTTTGCAGTACACTTCTCAACTCAGCGGATTTATTTATGAGGTGATTGTTGTTGCCAAAACACATTTGATTCTTGTTTTGTCAATGTTTACACACACTCATATTTTTCTACTCAATTGTTATTCACATTGTGTTCCACAGAACTTTACTTATATTTGCTGTTATTTTTTTGTGAATGAAAAAAACTCCCCAAAAGAACTCACATTCCTGGTGAAATCTCTGCTTGGCCATTGACTCAGATGCAGGCTGAGGACAGGCAGGTTGCAGCACTCACAACCAGTGGCAGTAATGGTTTCATCCTGTCTTTATTCCTGTTCTGTGCATTGGCAGAGTGGATTAACTACCTACATACGCTGAAGTATCTACCAGCAGATGCTGTAAATTACTTCATCTGTCACCATTACAGTCATGATATCAATCCATTCAAAGAATGCTGGAAGCTGAGTTTTGTGTTTTTGCTGAGGGATAAACACGAGAGGAAGAGAACCACAAAGTAGTTACTTTTGCAAACACAACAGTCTCCCTTCACAAACAGAAATCATGCCTAAGACCAGTATAAATATTTGTCAAAGACATTCAGGGAACTTTAGGTTCCCAAAAAGTACCATAGAAATTCTTTTGCAAAAGTGAAATTTTAATGTGCAGCCTTTCCTACATTAATGTTTACCTTTCATGAAACATGAAAAAAGGCAGAGGAAAAAAGAGGTGTCTTTTTCAAATAATGAAGCCTCTGAGCGCTAATTTCTTTTGTTAATAAGGTGTTCCTT
The DNA here is from genome assembly GCA_030449065.1 of Oceanodroma leucorhoa. Taxonomy (NCBI): domain Eukaryota; kingdom Metazoa; phylum Chordata; class Aves; order Procellariiformes; genus Oceanodroma; species Oceanodroma leucorhoa. The sequence continues at coordinate 2,120,446 of JASVER010000103.1, read as the reverse complement.
GTTAACAAAACATGGGCCATTCCTGTCTATTAATATATTTTGTAAGCTTTCTCACCAGCTATTAATTTCTGTTACAAACAGCTACCTTGAGGATTCCAATAAGGAAAATTGTTTTTAAGTACTTACTCTGTCATGTTTATTTATACTGTAAACACGCAGCAAACTTCTCAATTCAAATGAGAATAGCTTCAAATTTACTTAATCGATAGGTCCRAATGACACTCAGAACTTCTGTTCTGGAGAAAGCATTGTCCACCTCAAAAAAAGCTGCCCTATGCTGGTCAAAGGGCCTTGCAGCCCTCAGTGCTGCAGGTCCATCTGCCCACAGGGAACCTGGTCTACCTGTCACTGAGCTTTTTCTAAAGCCATTGCAAGAAAGAAAATACAAAAAAACAGGTCAGGAAAAAGGAAAAGGATAGATTTATCCATAGCATTTCTCATCCTTCTAATATGTAACAGATGGACTTAAAACAAAAGCTAATATCATATCAAATAAGTAAGTCAAAACATAAGTTCAAATTAACTAGAAAAAAAATCATTCCTTCTATTCCACCTTACATCCTGAGTCATTACCAAAAGCAGCCTTAAAATTTTCTTTGAACTTTTAGATCAATAAAAATAAAATTCCCCCTTAGCAGAAATTAGCTGGTATAAGCAATACACACACCTTATATTGACTCCCTCCAAAGAGAAAATTTCACCTCTAATAAATGTTTAACACCTTGGTAAACAGCTCTGTTTTGCAGGACAAGGTATAGCTGTTTGAACATCAATTGTATAATGAAATTCATATGCCAATGGAATTAATGGATAGAGCAGACAATGAGTAAGGCTACTTCAAGAAGAAATTATTCTTTTTTTTTAAACAAAGAAGCCTATTTTACAACTGTTAGCATATTCTGTCTAGTGCTGATGTTAGAAGTCCCATTTGCAGGGTCCTGTCCCAGTTTTGGTTTAGGTAATGAGGACCTCTTCTGGGAGAGGAGAGAATAATATATCAGACGCCGGTTTTTTCATCCTTTTAAAATGTCTTGTCTTTGTCACTTCAAAAGGCCTGGTAGGTCATTCAGGCACCTGGGGGGGGTTTCCAATTCCATTTCATGTCTCTCTCTAATTCTACTCCATCCTCAGTTGGAGTCTCCCAGAGATACATTTCCTATAATTTAGCTCTAAAATAAATATTTGTCATAGATATCAGTACACTGTCAATTCCAATTTTCTTTGAAAATAGTGAATGAGGACCCTATCCTTCCTTTTAATCTCTCAGTGAGTGAAAATACAATAAGCTTCAAAGTAGCAGGTGAATGGACTCCTAATCCATGTTTAATAAATCATCACAGGATGTGACTGTAAAAAGGCTTGATGTCTTTTGAAGATCTCATCACACTTTGTAAAGTTCTTCAGAAGTTCTTGGAGAGGTATGAGCGTATTTTAACTTAGGAGCCCGTATATTCATCTGTGTGTGACTTGTGCTATCAATGTCCCTCTTTCCCAGCTCAAGTGATAAGTATTACAACTTTAGTTAAAAAAAGAGAACGCATTTACAGCTGAATGTTGCACAGGTGAAAGACAGGTCCTTCTCAATATGAATGTGTTGAAATAATTAGTGGTGAGCTTTGCAAAACTCCAAGGGTCACTGAGATCATACCCTGATGAGTCACTGAGACCATACCCATGGATGAGAGTACAAGAGCAAACAGTATGACACCATTGGATTGCCTTCATCGCTACTGAGATTCTTTGTTAATTACAGAACTCACAGGTCTATAACTCTAACTACTTTCTTTATCTTTAATAATGTAAAGTGGGTATCTGACTGACATATTTTGTTGCTTATCATTGGTGAAAAGTACAGTCAGATGCCCCATGCAGAGTAAAAGTTCTTGGTAGTTCAATGGACAGTACAGTTGCTTGACTGAAAGTTGGTCACATGTGAGAGTTTATGTTGTAAATCCTACTTACCAAGTGATTGAAAAATACAGCCACTATTTCTGCTTTCTCATTTGTCCTGAATTACCAGACATCTTTACACTGGACTTAGCTGTCATCTGGTACAAGGTGGCTCAACTCAGTGAAGCTGAACAGAGCCCTGCCAACAAACATCTGGCACAATAGGTTCAACTGGCTGTCTGGTCACTAGTAGCACCCTGATCTAAGTAGTTGTCTCCATGTGGGGACCTTGTCTCTAGCTCTGTATGTCCCGGCACAAAGAGAGTGTTGTTTCCATTCTTTGTTCACCTGCCTATTTTTACCCATCTAAGCATTTGGAATCTCCAGAGCACTGTAAGCAAACCTATGTCATTTGTTCAGTTTGGGAGTTGTCTTCATGGGAATAAAATTGATTACACAACAATGGGGTGATTTTCAATAAGCCCACACTTACTTCACTTTAAATCATATAGCCTTAAAATATGTGGACTTCATAYTGTTTTGCAAAAGAATGAGGATCACCACTGTCAGCATGACACCTTCCATGTGTGGGATGCCAATACTCTCCATGAAAGAAGGAGGGAGAATGGGGTTCTCCACACTGTTTCAGACTGAATAGAAAGCAACAGGAAGGGAATTAGGTGACATAGGAAGTGCATAGCTAATAAGATGTGCGCCTTTGGCATGTGGTAGGTAACCAGTATGTTTTCTACTGTGGTTTTTTTTGGCCTTGTCTTTTCCACCCTTCGTAAAGTCTCATTAAAATGGCACATTTGTTTGCATGTCTATCAAAAGAGGACCCTTACTTTGGGACTATATTTTAATTAATAATACTATCTGGTATCACTACTAGTTATTCTGCCACTTTGTAAAATAATTAATTGTTGTCTGTCAACTTATTAATCCATCATTTAGAAAACAGATATTCTTCCTTTTTTAACAGGGGCATCACCAGTCTCTCTCCTCATTCTTTCTACCCACTAAAAGATAAAGTTTTACTTAAATGGCGCCTCTCTGTAACTTTTACTACTATAATACAAATCAGTTTTAGGGCTGCAATATTGCAAAATATGTATTTACTATGTAAGTTTGGTATGTTTGCTCTTTTTCTCCACCACGCCTATGTCAGATTTTTCTTTACCAGATAAAGAATCTTTTGTTGTTTAATTTTTTTTTTCTCTAAATCAAAAATTTTGTAAAACGACAAAAACATTTTTCAGGCCTTTTTTAATAACAGTTTAGCAAATGCTAATGACGTTGTACATACCATGTAAGCCAAGTTACTGAGACAGGATAATTAATGAAATATTATTACTCAAGCTGAAGAAAATATTTATTTTCAGGAAAAGATCAGTGTTTAATATTTTTGCTTTCTTGAAGAGTTATGAGTTCAGCACGTGCTGAAGAGCTTTACTAAAGCAGAAACTTTGGCTGGGCATACTCTTCTACCCCTGTCTACCTGTTGGGAGAGCTCTTGTTTGACCTTAATTGCATGTAAGGATGAGAACCTGGGTGCGAACGAGGCACCTTATTCTCCCTGAAGTGGAAGAATAAAAAACAGGGCCAGATTACATTTAAATCAGTCCCTAAAACTAGGTGAGGGGGAGGGAATCAGGGCTGCTGGCCATAACCATGGAACTTGCACGCTCCATCGCTTAGAAACAACCAGTTACAAGCATCAAAATGTCACAGAGCTTTTTTATGTTACAGGGGTTTTTTATGTGCTGTAAAGAATTACAGGAACTATGAAGAAAGATGTAAAAGTGTGTAACAAAATAAGAACCTTATATGACTGACAACAGCTCTGTAAGCTATTATCAGACTGAAGTCCCCTCTCTAGTAAGATTCTTGGCCATTTCTTTGTGTCCATATCAGAAAAACAGAGTCCTGCCCCAGACTTTACACAATAATTTAAGACTGAATGAAAACTTGTCGTGGTTTAACCCCAGCCAGCAACTAAACACCACGCAGCCGCTCTCTCACCCCCCCACTCCGGTAGGATGGGGGAGAGGATCAGGAGGGCACACGGAGGAAAACCCGCGGGTTGAGATAAAAACAGTTTAATAATGGAAATAAAACAAAGTAGAACAGTGATAATAACAATGATAACAACAATAATAACAGAATATACAAAACAGGCGATACACAATGCAACTGCTCACCCCCACGTGTTCCGGACCAACCGCCCGAACCATGCGCTCCCCCCGAAGGAACCACCCCCGTTTTTTAAGCTGGGCATGATGTCACATGGTATAGAATACCCCATTGGCCAGCTGGGTCAACCGCCCCGGCTATGCTCCCCCCCAGCTCCCCCTGCACCTCGAAGGGCAGGGGAGGCTGTCGGTGCAAGCACCACCCAGCAACAACCAAAGCATCAATGGGCCATCAACATTCCTTTCATTACCAAACCCAAAACRCAKCACYCCCTCCAGCTACAGGGAAGAGAGTTAACTCTGTCCCAGCCGGAACCAGGACTAAACTTAAGAGTAACTATGACAGGTAAGGGCAGAGAAAGAAGGGTGATTATATGAGAAACATGGCTTCAGAGACCTCATTTGCAGCTAGATGATTTCCATGATGAATGTCAGACTTACAACCATATTCAGATGGACAGAACCCATGAACTATGGAAAGCTTCAGGACAATTTTTCATGCAAGAACAGACCTGGCTGCAGAAATGACGACATCCTTTTAAGATTTTTTTTTCTAGTTTTAAGGTATGATAATAATCATCTATCTTGTGCATATAKTCAAATGTAATGACATGAAGAATATTTATACCCAGATTAGCATCAATTTGTTTACCACAATTTCAGAGATAATTCCTTATGATAAATGCAACACACAATAGAGGACACCAGAATATGGGCAGGAGGCCTTACACTGCATTTATCAGACTATGCACCCAAAAAGAATAAATGGTCTTGTGTAGTGCACAATTTCTATATTTGTATTTCYAAATTTTTTTCAGATCTAAGAAAGGTTTTTCTCACTGTTACAAAACATATAACATCTTAATTTCTAAACACTGCTTAAAACTTTCCATTAAGAATTCACCATCCATCTCATATATGATCTCAGTGAACTGCACTGTACAATAATTTTCCACTTAGGCTCTGTAGCTGAGATGATCTTTTGCAGGCTGATTTTCCCTTTCCTTTTTCTCTATTTTCTTCATGACTAATTCCTGCAATCATGATTTGGCATTAGACTAGAGTGAATCAGGTCTTCAGATGTTGAATACAAATTCAATCCAATACTGCTCTTGCTTGGAGCATATCTGATTTATGGATATCAGCAAAAGAAATATATAAAATGAATAAGTAGGTATTTTGCATTCACTTGGTAACAATATGATATTGCAGTGTTTAAAACCAGTTTGAGAAAAAATAGGTTTTAAATACATTAGATAGCTAAACAAACCACTGCAAAATGCATGAATGTCTTATAAGCACTAGGTTATGGCTTTGCTGCTCACATTACTGCATTGAAGGGGCTGTGAGCCTTTCCATTAAAAATCCTATTTTCAATACTTTATAAGTCTGCTGGAAAAATCACACTGGACTGAAACTCAGAATAAAAGTTTTCAGCTTGGATATATGTCATTTAAATTATTTTTTATAGTTATGTCTTAGTTTAATTTGTATTTGTAAATGCAAAACAGAAAGAAATAAGTTCTTAAGGTGTTTTGCACAGATAGAAAGCACAAAAGTAACCCTATGTGCGTTTAAATATGATTGATACTGGCAAAGTCTAATTTTGCAGATCCAAGATGCACATGCAAAAAAATTTTTTTGAAGGAACAGGTCAAATTTGGTTACATCAGGGCTCGGCTTTGAATCAACTTATAACCATGTTCCTKTCATGTTTTATATATATTTGTGTCAGTGATAATAACGTATTTTGGAATAACTATTCAATTAATACCGAGCAGTAAACTGCCTTCTAAAGTATCTAGTCAGGGTTTCTCAATGCCCTGATTTACATCACAAATTCATGGTACATTTTAAAGTCCTGCCCTTAACTTATTTCACATAGTTTACTTTTCAAAGTACAGAAGTAATGTAATGATTTAATTTATGATCCGTCAAGTTCATATTTGATAAATTGAGATTTCAAAACAAAACTCAACAACTATTTAGGAATACAGTCCGGAGATCAACCCAGGCAACAGACTCGGTGGCTACTTAAACCCCTGMGACAGGCACTGTGGCTGCTTCAACCCCCACGACAGGCACTGCAGCTACCCAAACCCCACCAACAGTCACTGTGGCTGAACCAGAGAACCAACCTCTGCCGGTACCAGTCGCCCCTATTCAGAAGAAGAAATACAAAAGAAAATCAGCTCGTTTAGTAGGGGATGAAGGTGAACCAGGGCCATCACGACAGCAGCAGGAGGAAGAGGCAGGCCCGTAAATGAGGTGGTGACCACCCGATCCCTGTCTCTGGGTGAGCTGCGAAAAGATTTCAGTCGTCGTCCAGACAGATGGAGCCCAAAGTCATGGACTAAATTAACTCAATGGACATTTTAGAGGGATGGCCCATGGACTAAGGGAATGATATCTGTGTGTATATATCAAAAGACAAGAAAGGTGGTGGTGATTAATTGGGATGTATTGGAAAATGTGAGACCTGGGCATGACGTAGATGGTATAGMATAAGGKGTGGATATTGTGCTGGTTTCGGCTGGGATAGAGTTAAGTTTCTTCCTAGTGCTGTGTTTTGGATTTAGTATAAGAAGAATGTTGATAACACACTGATGTTTTTAGTTGTTGCGAGGTAACCTACTACTCAAGGAMTTTTCAGATTGCCATGCTCTGCCAGATGCACAAGAGGCTGAGAGGGAGCATACCCAGGACAGCTAGCCCAGCTGGCCAACGGGGTATTCCATACCATGTGACATCGTGCTCAGTATATAAATAGGGGGCATAGTCCAGGAATTAGCGATCGCTGCTCATTATCAGTCAGGGGGTGGTGAGCAACTGTCTTGTGCATCACTCATTTTGTATATTCTACTACTATTATTATTATTATTATCCTTTCCTTTTCTGTTCTCTTCTATTAAACTGTCCTTATCTCAATCCAAGAATTTAACTTTTTTTTTTTTTTATTCTCTCCCCCATCCCACTGTGGGGCGGCAGGGGAGTGAGTGAGTGGCTGAGTGGTGTTTGGCTGCCTGCTGGGTTAAACCACAACAAAAATGAATTGATTACTTTCACTGCTAATACAAACATGAAATCCATAACAGAAAAAAGTGCTTTGTTTTCCATATCTGAAACACTTTATATGTAAAGCTTGGGGAGCTGATTTAAAAATTTAAATAATGAGGGCAAAATATTTTAACAAAGTTATTTTTAAGTACGAAGAGCATAAGGGAAAACTAAATACCATGTTGGCAACATCTTTTTCAATTCAGTATCTCCAGAGAATATTTTCTTCAGAGAAAGATACACAAATCCCATAAGGTCAATTGGTAATGTTTCTTTCTAAGACACAGAAAGAAAATTACATGAAGTGAGGCATCTTTTCATTTTCTGTATTTAACGTTTTTAATATGACACTGTATATATTCCTTATGCCCTTATTTCACTTATATCCCTTTTAAACTGTGTTAAGGTCTTGACCTTAAAAATATTTAGGAGCAGTAAGTTTTGCAACTGAACTGTGCAGCTTTTTAAAAAAATCCTTTTATCAGTTGTAAGTGTAATTCCTTTCAAAAATCCTTGAATGTGTCTTTATTCTTGCAGTGAGAAGGCACAATGAGAAGTTTTACTTTTCCCTCATTACGTTTCATTTGTCTCTTCTCCATACTCTCTTCACCATACTCCATACTTCTCCATACTCTTCATACCCTCCTACTTTAAATTACGTTAGTTAAGTATATTAAAACATTCATCCTTCCATTCTTAGTGAGTTTACAGGTGTAATTACCATTAACCCCCTTAGATGTTGTCTCAGCTAAACTACAGAATATTGACCAAATTCTTGACTGCCAGTATCAAATGTAATCAAAATATTATTAAAAGTTCATTAAATTTCAGAAGTGATAATTATGGGTACAGAGTGTTCCTTTGACACCGAATATAGAACTTGTTAGGAGTTCCTTGTTGACTCTCTTATTAATGCCTTAAGTGCTGTATCTGAACACAAACTGACCATCACAGAATTTCCCCGACATAACATAAACTTCATATTTTCATTTGAAGTTTTCCATACTTGACAGTCTCATCTCTCTTACCCATTGCCATAGGCTGCCACTTTCTCTTGTAATTCTCATGACAAGGAAAGAAAAAGAAAAAGGGAAACATAATATAAGAAGTGCATAACTTCATTTAGATGCTTTTTCTGTTTTTAAAAAACACAGTGCTGCTGCCACTGCTTCTGCAATTGCAACCAGCTTGTTCACTAGCATTTTTGATCTTTTTGCTGTCCGTTCAAATGTATCCATTTTCATAATCAGAGATCCAATCAAACACTTACTGTAGAAAGCCTTTAGTATCTTGATTACTTGAGCTCTATTTCATTTTGAAGCAAAACATTCTGCACCTCTAATTAGTTTCATGTTTCTAATTGTCCTGGTTACCTCATGCACTTTTATACACTATGCTGTAACCAGCACCATTTTTATGTGGTAAGCATTTTTCAAAATAATTAATTCTGTCAGATATGAGATGAGATGCCTTATAATGTCTCCACGTAAATTGAGCTTTGAAAGGAAATAATAAGGTATTCTTTGTTCCTATCCCAGGTAACACCAGCTTTTCTTCTGCGTACTTACAATATCCCAAAAGGATAAACATTCTTTATTCTCTGGCCAAATTTCTGCCTTCATCTTTGTACACCAATAATCCTTCCAGGGTAGACTCCAATAAAACACATCTGTTACATTTATATTCCGACATTAGTCCAACTCTGTGCTCTGAACCATTGTGTTTTGATGCAGYGCACTATTAAGCAACTTCTGTGTTTTCCAATAAAGGAAGCTAAATATCACTGAATAAGCAAGCCATTTATAGATGGCATTAATATCAGCATTAGTACTTTGTCCTAGGGCCTGTATTGACCTTGTACCTTGGTTAAATTCTTCCTCTGCTGAACTAACTGATGCACATTGCTTTTATGCACGTAGTCAGCTTTCACAATAGACAAAACAAAACACTGGCAAATTCTGCCCAGAAAATACTGTTTCAGGAAGTTGTGAGCAGGGATGTGGATGGTTGAAAAATAGGATATACACTTGAAAAACAACACAGAAGCCAAATGTTATTATTTTCCTTTAACAGGCAGTATATTATGTGCCTTTTGTCAAAACATATAACTATTTCTGGACATAGCTTTCAAGCTTCTTAAATAAGGGGGTTTATTATTATTTATGTTACATGACTGATACCACTTTTTCTTGCTGATTGGACAGCAAGTTCTTCTATCAAATATATTGGTGCTTCCTGTAAGAAAATACATGAACGCGTTTATGGATTCTATCATAGCTGGCTTCCCTGACATATTAAAAAATCAAGTTCCATAAAATTGGAATGCAATGACTAAACATGGAAAAAGCAAGTCAAGAACATTGTATATTACATTCAGTTATCTGTGTCATGGTTTAACCACGGACGGCAGCTGAGCCCCACACAGCTGCTCGCTCACTCCCCGTCATTGGGACCGGAGAGAGAATCAGAAGGGTAAAAGTGAGAAAACTTGTGGGTTCAGATAAAGACAGTTTAATATGTAAAGCAAAAACTGTACACATAAACAAAGCAAGTAACGAATTCACTCGCCACTTCCCATTGGCCAGCAGATGGTTAGCCATTTCGAAGAAAGCAGGGCTCCATTATGCCTAATTATTACTTGGGAAGACAAATGCCATAAGTCCAAACACACCCTCTTCTTCTTCCCCTCCAGCTTTTATTGCTGAGCATGACGTCATATGGCATGGGATATCCCTTTGGTAAGTTGGGGTCTGCTGTCCTGGCTGTGTCCCCTCCCAGCCTCTTGACCAACCTCAGCCTGTTTGCTGGTAGGGCAGCATGAGAAATAAAAAATGCCTTGACGCTGTGCAAGTACTGTCAGCAATGACTAAAACATCCCTGTGTTACCAGCACTGTTTTTGTCACAAATCCAAAACACAGCACCATAGGACCTACTCTGAAGAAAATTAACTCTACTCTAGACAAAACCAGTATGCTGAGTATTATAAGAAATCAAAATCTGTTTCTGGAAAATAGAATGCAGCTATTTACAATGCTCTGCTGCTCTGCTGTTTGCCTTTGTCAGATGCTGAAATAAAATTATGTTTAAAGACTGATCGTTCCATAGACACAGGGAAGGTGATTATAAGCTTTTTCCACGGACATCAGACTGAACTCAAAACTGCAGATATAGCCACAGGTCTTATTATAATCAAAGAAAATTATATTCCAACAAATCAAGGTTGAATTTTGCTGCAATTACTGTACATATAGGACCTGAATAAGGCTAACACTTTACATACAAATAACGACTCAGTGGATGACCCACAGGATTTACAATTGAATCTTAGACCTCGCACTGTGAATGAGAGCAGCAGACAGTAACACAGAATAACAATAATAATAATAAACTTTAAAAGTTCTTTGCATTCATTAGAACAAAATCATTATGCTGATATTTCCTTCCTCATCATCTGTCTTTCTTTAGATTTGAGTGGTATTTTTGTGTCTGTCTTTCAGACAGAAAATAGGATTTTTAACAAAACAAAACAGTTTTCATGAAGAGTGTCAATTACTGCTCCAGAAATTGCAGTGGCTGACCAAAAGGCCCAAAGTTACTTTTTTAAAATGAAAATTATTTCATTAGCATAATTCCAGGATAAAGTTTTCGAATGAAAGTCGTTTGACTTAGAATTGTCCCATCTTCACGATAAAATCTCTGCGTAGGGAAAGCTCTCGATCACAATCCCCTCTGATGATAGTCTGTCTGGGGACAGTCATCATTTCATCACTCAGAGAAAATGAACACACTTGAACTGGTACCCTACTGGTTAATCATATTTGGAACATGCTAAAACCAGAAGTCATGAATTTAAATCATTCCACCATCGGCCATTTGTCAGTGGTGTTACTTCCTGCATGTTCTGCAGACCCATGCTAAAGTGACAAAAGCAGCTGACAATACTTGTCGTTATTTTTTCTATATTAATTCTAACACACCATCTTTGTACTAACTCAGTATTCAGCATTCAGACATGATTCAAAGGGGGAAGAAGGATGTCAAAGTATAGGGTGACTGCATTGTCATTTCAAAATGAAACTTCTCTCTTGTATCCAAGTTATTTTTATCTCAGCTAAGTTACGCTGTTCTCACTGATACCTCAAGAGTAATCCCCATCCTATTATATGAAGTATTTATCCCAAATGAGCACAAACCAAAAATTAATAAACCTAATAATTATTTGTGAAGATGTGTACTACTTAATCCTATTCCAAATAATATAAGCGTAAGGGTAAAAGGAGAGACTTTGCCATCTTGCAGGTTATTTCACTGTGTGTGGGCAGGACTACTGATACTGTCCAGGAACAGCTGGTTGCCGAGGGCAACAAAACATCAGGGCTGCAGAATGCTCGCTGGCTGCTTGCATGCCTATCTAGATGCCAGGCTGCAGAGATGTTTTTTTTGTTTGCCTAGGGCACTAGAGCTCTTAGGGCCAGACTAGGTAATAACTAAGCCTACTTTTATTTATAACGACCTCCTCTTTAAGGGTCAAAGCCAATAGCTCTTATACCAGCAATGTCCTTTCTCTACTCAGCTAGGTTCATTCTCTGTGAAATATATGTTGCTTGATGATGATGTGTGGCTTACCAACATGCCTATGATTAGTGGAGCCATTTATGAAAATGCCACCTTTACTTGCACTGCAGTGGAGTTTGCTGCAAGTCCCACAGACCTCAGACAATGCTGAGGCACCACCAGCTCAAACTCCCACGGGGGCTGCTCCCACAATCTGCAGCATTTCTCCCTGTRCTGCCATCTGCCCCAGAGGAGAAACTGACCCAGAATCTGCATTCGGTGCATATTTAAAATGGTCTTGAAATGCAAATATAAAACACATGCCAGGGCGTTCTCAGTTATCAAATCCAAACAGATCAAAGTCTTAATGTCTATAAAAGACTACAGCTATATCAGAGGTAAGTTTTACATGTTAGAAAGTCACCAGAATGTTCTCATAGTGAGAAAAATATCTTCGCTGCTCACATTCAGATATCTTCATCTGTATGCTTGTTTTCTGATSTCATGGGCAATCCACCATTGGCCTGTATAAATATGCCAGATCAGTTTTAAGCTGTAAATGCTATTTCTCCAGAATGTTAGGGAACTCTCCTTCCAGAGCTGTGTTTAAAGACTACTCGTTACACCACTCTCATATTGTAAAAAGCTCTTCTTTAAAATAAGCAGAAAAATTATTCTGGTCAGTGCTATTTTCATGTATGTCATCCCTGTTCTGGACAGGATTTTCAATTTCAGAAGATTTACTTACTGTGATGCAGTTTATGTAGGTATACATACACTGTGGAAAAAGAGAGAGAAGAGTGAAATCTAAATAAAAGAATCATTAACAATCCCTTCTATGCTTTAAAAAAATGTAATTTTTACATGAAGATGAAACTTTGGTTATAGTCACTTTCTATAAATGCTCAGTTGTAAATCTATGTACATACATATTTACAATGTGAACTTCCACTGTTGATGAATAGTACCAAATAACAGAGAGTATATTTTTATCTAAAACCCCGAAACATGGAAATTATTCGTTCACTTTAGACACTAACATGGTGTTTCCAAAATGTAGCAACCCTGGTGCTGAATCACCAGATGCAGCGTTACGAAAAGAAAAGGAGTCATTAGTCTTTAAAAGCTTTATATTTCAATTCTTTTTTAAAGGAAAAGCAGCAAGAAAAGAAAGCAAGCACATCATCTGCTTGAAATCAGAGCCTTTTTACAATACCCCAAGGCTATACTTTGCTTCCAATTAATGTTTGCCCTCTTGGTATCATATACAAATAGTTTTTATGTTCTTCATGCATAGCAAATCTGCCTAATGATTTTCTCACCATGTTCTAGTTCAGATAAAAGTACTTAATTGCTGTAACATTACCTTCACAAGTCTATCATTCGTGACTAGCGGTTAGCTGTTTCTTAAGCTGTACTATCACATACAAAGCGGAAAATACAAGCAATCCAGTAAAAAATTACATTGTTAAGAAAATGCCCCTTTTTAAGCTTCTTATTATATGCTACTAAAATTACTAGAGAAAAAAATGCAGTGCTGCGTGACATGAATTTGCAGATATTATTTTTTATGGAGGACCAAAAAAAAAAGAAAATACATTTATAACCAATGATATTGAATTTGCTTTAGTTATACTTTCATGTATTCCTGGCTATATACTTCCTTTGTTTTCTCTTTGGAAATGTGTGAAAACAGCAGGAGAAAATACACATATAAAGTATACGTAAAGGATGAATCAGAATAAAAACTTACACTTGATGGTCCCTATTCTTACAGCAGAACTCTAAAACTACATCACCTCTAGAAATCAAAGAAGTCTTCCAACTCACCTGCAGGAAATAAAATCAGCTTTCTGTCACTGAAATTAAACTACATTAAATATCCAGACACTGGAAAACCATGGAAATATTCACAAAGAGCAAACCTGGAATAGAGGGAGAAGTTTTATTGCCCTGGTAAAGCTGCTAAAGTAACAAAAAGAAAGCAGGTATCTCCAGAGTTTCGTGTTACTTTAGCTCCACTTACGTATAAAACCAATGTGTTTTCTCGCATGCAAGAAACAATGACTAAGTGTTCACTGAGCTATAGAGATTAAACATAAGACATGGAAGTCAGGACATCTCGGAACTGTCTCATACTACCAATACTTGAACTCACATCTCCTGTGACCACATTAATTACTCTAAAGGCAGGGCAATGCTGGCAATTTCACAAAGCATTTTTAACACTCCATTTACATCAAGAATGAGGCTGGGGAAGAGGGAGGAGTTAAAACTGTGCACAAAAAGTTGCACAGAAAAGCTGTTCCAGTTGAACTTTATATTTAAGTAATGAATGGACTTTTTATTAGCACTCTGTTTAGGATTATTTACATCACCATATCTCACTTCATCAATACAATGGGAATAATGAACTCTGCTATTACTGAAGAAATTAAAATATTGTTCTATACACTTAAAGTACCTATTTGTTGCTCAGAAACTGTAGAATAAAATATACTGCTATTATTTTCACTGTTCAGAATTTGGTTCATTCAGCCCACCAACAAACTCCAGTGTATTCAAAAGTTTAATGAATTATCTGAATATATAATCATTTCCTTCAGTATATCAAATGTCACGCTATAAACTCTCTTGACTTAGTAATTTGCATCTTTTTCAAGTTCAGCACCAGTATTTTGCAGGATTATTTTAAACATTTACATTTAATTAGATAAAAATTAATTTTATATCACACCATTTTAAGTGTCCTTTTGGCATTTAGCAAACACATTTTTTCATCTCTAGGAAAAAAGTCAAAAAGGTGTTTTGCACTGGTCGGGGAGGAGGGAGAGCACAGAGAGAGAGAGAGAGATTGATTCTCAGTAAGAAAGGCCCAACAACAAATGACTTAATAAAATAACTGTTTAACAAGATAAAATAAAAAAGAGGAATATAGACAGTGAGTAAATCTTTTGTCCCTTCAGATACTGGTAACCCGCGTTCCTATAGCCACCGGATGTATTTTCCTATGCCATGTTGCACACATCCTCTCTGTGGAGAGAGGTTAACAGTGACGTGGATCATCGACTCCTCAACGTGCAGTGGTCTTCTAGTTAGGATCACTACATTCCACCCCTTGATCCACACAGAGTTTACCTTTCCCAAAGATCTTGTAAGCTACAGGTTATATTAATTACACACAGGTTTCTCAAGCCCTAAGTACGAGGCCAAATAGAGCAGATATAACTCCTCAAATACAATGTCTTCTGCAAGGCTTCCACTACAGAAGGTTTTCCAGAATTCAAAATACAAAACAACTCATTATTCCTAAAAAAGTAAAGCCAGCAACAAACTCATCAATTTAAATATCTGCTACTTGATGTTGTTTGTTAAGGGACTGGGAGTCATAACCTACATGCAAAACATTCTAAGTAATTTTTTTAATTCTGTGTATAACTACTGAAGCACTATTGGATACTGACATTTCATTTTCTTAAATAGATGAATGCAGACAAAGAATACTCATTGGTCCCTGTGTATAGTCGTATTCTGAAAACACACAATCCTCAAAAATTCTGTACTGACTACAGAAAGAACATGAGCATTTTGATTATCTGCATAATAATGCTTCTGTTCTCAAGTTTAGCCTCTGAAATCTCTAGATGCTTCAAGCAGAAAAAGARTAGATGTAACTCAGTTCCAAATTTCATATTTTTCAAGTCTATAAATTCTTGTTTCTGAACATACATGAAAAGAAGTGAAATYTTCCACTCTTTTCAATAATTTGAATTTTATCTTTGACCTGCAACTGAAATCAGGTGAAAACAGAGAAAAGGAAAAGGGAAAAAAATAGAGGCTTACAAGACAGGTCCATCCCAACAAGCAGGAAATCAAGCAGAGGTGGCAGGAGGCCTGCATGGAGGAGCAAGGAGCTCCTGATTGAACTCAGATATAAAAAGAAAGTGTACAAGAGGYGGAAGGAAGGACAGATGATCCAGAAGTATAGAGACGCTGTTCAATTGTGCAGGGATGGTGTTAGGAAAGCCAAAGTCCACCTGCAGTTGAATCTGGCAAGGAATGTCAAAGGCAACAAGAAAGGATATTACAAGTACATAAACAGGAAAGAAGACTAGGGAAAACATGGGCCCATTGCTGAATGGGGCTGAGGACTTGGTGACAAAGGACATGGRAAAGACCAAGGTTCTCAGTGTCTTCTTTGCCTCAATCTTTACTAGTAAGATCAGCCTTCATATATCCATAGGCCCTGACACCAGAGGGAAAGTCTAGAGGATGGAAAACTTACCCTCAGTGGAGGAAGATCAGGTTAGAGAACACTTAAACAAACAACATACACAAGTCCATTGGCCAAATGAGATGCATCCACAAGCACTGAGGGAGCCGGCTTACACCACTGGGAGGCCGTTCTCAATAATATTTGAAAGGTCATGTCAATTGGAAGAGGTTTCTGAAGACTGGAAGAGAGCAAATGTCACTCCTGTCTTCAAGAAGTGCAAGAAGGAAGGTCTGAGGAACAACAGATGAGCTTCACATCAATGTCTAGAAAGGTGGTGGAGCAACTAATCCTGGAAACCATTTTCAAATACATGAATGACAAGAAGGTGATTAGGAGTGGTCCGCATGGATTTATGAGGAGAATCATGTTTAAACCAAATTTACAGACTTCTACAATGAGGTGTAGAGCTCGGTAGGTGAGGGTAAAAAGGATGTTACTTATCTCAGCTTTAGGAAGGCTTTTGACACTCTCTCCTGTAACATCTTCATAGATAAGCTGACAAAGTGGTTGGAGAGGTGGATTGAAAACTGGCTGGACAGCCAGGCCCAGAGACTTGTAATCAGCAGCAGAAGGTCCAGTTGCAGGCAAGTCATTAGTTGTGTACCCCAGGGGTCAATACCTGTGCCAATACTGTCTAACCTCGTCATTAATGACCTGGGTGTTGGGACAACACGCACGCCTGGCAAGATCATCAATGACAAAAACTGGGAAGAGTACCTGATACACCAGAGGGTTGTGCTGCCATTCAAAGGTAGCTGAACAGTCTGGAGAACTGGGCAGAGAGGAATCTCGTGTAGCTTAACAAAGGGAAGTGCAAAGTCTTGCACCAGGGAGGAATAACCTCAGGCACTAGTACGTGCTGGGGACCAACCAGTTGGAAAGCAGCTTTGCTTTCCTTTCTTTGCAGAGAAGGACCTGGGTGTCCTAGTGAGCAACAAGCTGATTACGAGCCAACCATGCACCCTCACAACAAAGGCAGCCAACAGCCTGCTGGGCTGCATTAGCAAGAGTGTTGCCAGCAGATCAGGGATGGGATCCTTCCCCTCTGTTCAGCACTGGTGAGGCCACACATGCAGTACTGTGTCCAGTTCTGAGCTTCCCAGTACAAGAGAGGTATGGACATGCTGGTGAGAGTCCAACGAAGGGCCATGAAGATCTTTAAGGGACTGGAGCATTTGCCATATGAAGACAGCCTGAGAGAGCTGGGACTGTTCAGCGTGAAGAACAGTCTGACTGGGGGGATCTTATCTGTGTGTGTAAATACCTGATAAGAGGCAATGAAGAAGAGGTAGCCAGTCTCTTCCCAGTGGTGCCCACTGACAGGACAAGATGACACATATTTTAAAAAAGGGAATTCCATCTAAACGCAAGAAAACTCTTTTATACTGTGAGAGTGGTCTAACAGTGGAACAGGTTGCCAAGACAGCTTGTAAAGTCTCCCTCTGGGGAGATATTCAAAACCTAGCTGGACATGATCCTACACAACCTGCTCCAACTGACCCTGCTTGAGCAGGGGGATTAGAATAAAGCATCTTGGCGTGGTTTAACCCCAGCCAGCAACCAAGCACCACACAGCAGCTCGCTTACTCCCCACACGGTGGGATGAGGGAGAGAATCAGAAGGGTAAAAGTGTGGAAACTCGTGGGTTGAGATAAAGACAGTTTAATAGGCAAAGCAAAAGCTGCGCACACAAGCAAAGCAAAACAAGGAATTCATTCCCTACTTCCCATCGGCAGGCAGGTGTTGAGCCATCTCCAGGAAAGCAGGGCTCCATCACATGTAACGGTTACTTGGGAAGACAAAACGCCATCACTCCAAATGTCTCCCCCTTCCTTCTTCTTCCCCCAGCCTTATATGCTGAGCATGACATCATACAGTATGGAATACCCCATTGGCCAGCTGGGCTAGCTGTCCCGGCTATGCTCCCTCCCAGCCTCTTGTGCACCTGGCAGAGTATGGGAAGCTGAAAAGTCCTTGAGTAGTAGATTACCTAGCAACAACTAAAAACATCAGTGTGTTATCAACATTCTTCTTATACTAAATCCAAAACATAGCACTATACCAACTACTAGAAAGAAAATTAATTCTATCCCAGCCAAAACCAGGGCAGATCTCAAGAGATCCCTGCCAACCTCAGCTGTTCTGTAATCAGACCTTTGTTCTGGCTTATCTTTTGGGATGTTAATATCTTACTGAAAGTACATAACTTCCAGAAAATGAATAATTTGTTCAGTTGTCTCAACTAAAATGTATAAGAAATAACAAAATAAACAGTGGATATTCACATTCCTAAGAATGCAGGAATACTATAAAATAATACAGTGCAAATATTCTCAAATTAAAATGCAGACTCTGATGCCTGAATAAAACTATGTAGTAATAAGACTATTCTATGATAAGTGGCTTATCAAAAAAATCATTTATTATTCATTCCAATAAAACTAATTACAATTAATTTATTTGCTTTGCCTATCAATGTAACAAATACTTGATTTAGCATAAGTTAATAAATATGTAAATGAAAAGTTACTAAAGCAGGTCAAAAAAAAATTGGATGTTAACAGCACTCCATCTCCTTTGGTATTTTGTAAATAMGTTAACTTTTGTGGTTTGGAAACTTTATTGCCTTCCTGTTCCATACCTACTTGTCCTTGTTTGCTGGTCTCATTAGTACATCCAGACATATGCATACTGTGATTGTAGACCAAATCAATACATCTACATGGCTAGAAATGGAAAAAATCTTACAGAAGAGGAGTTTCATTGTCCTCCCTGTGTGAATTACAGTAATATCTTTATTTGAACAACTGATCTGTCATAATAAATCAAAATGCTACCAGGTCTTCCGTTACATAAACTTAACCATTCTTACAAACGTCAAAAGTCTTGTTTCACTGTTGGGCTTACAGCTAGATAAATGACCATGATTATTCACAGTCACTGTATTCTGGAAAAAATACTGGTAATATTTTAAAGGTAAGAAAAAAATCTTGCTATTTTTGTAAACAGGATTTTAATAATTCTGAAAAAAATGTCAAGTAAAAAGAAGTGAGGGAACGGAGATATTTACTGTCTCAAAGCCGGAAGTTTGAAGCAAATAGCAGTAATTGAAAAGAGGTTCCCTAGGCTTACAGATAAGAATTGTATAAGATGAACTCTAAAAATAAAAGTATGGAAAACACTCCAGTGTAAGAATGATTTCAGGGAGACCAAAAGTGGCACAGAAAAATTACTCTAGAAAAAGGTTAAATCAGATGTGTAAGATAGTGAAAAGTAGTGAAGTTAAAGGTATTTGTCCAACATTTACTCTACTTCAGTTGTGTGTATACACACATACTAGCACAGCAAGAGCTATTAAGAAGCCTATTTCTTTTTTACAAAATTTCTTTACCATTATTTGTACTGTTTGACAGAACACAAGTAGTGGAAAACAATCTTCCTCTTTCATGTTGGTGACAAGATCTGTCACTTGATGCCAGCTACATACAACGATGCAATAGACATGACTGGATTATTTTACAGACCTTATTTTCCATGTCCATCTCCCTCTTGTGAGCTTTCTGAACTCAATTTAAATGTGGGTTTCAAAGAAATTCCATCCACCCTTAAAGTAAACAGTACTGGGCCCCTCCTAAAAATGGCCTCAGCTTTCTCTTTTAGCTAGAAAGCCCTCAGAGCACTCCATCACCTTAGAGCATGCACACATTACCCAGATGTCCAGCTCTAAAAATTACTTAAAATTTAGCACAGACCTAAGAGAAGGGCCTTGGATTTGGTACCCAACATTGAAGTGTCAGGCATTCCTGGCAGCTTGAAAATGTTACCTTTTCTCTCACTGGGCAAGGATTCTCCATCTGCAAAAATCGAGACTATATTGGGTTTGTGTGACAAGGTTTTGGTAGCGGAGCGGCTACAGGGGTGGCTTCTCTGAGAAGCTGCTAGAAGCTTACCCCATGTCCGGTAGAGCCAATGCCAGACGGCTCCAAGACAGACCTGCTGCTGGCCAAGGCTGAGCCCACCAGCACCAGTGGTAGCGCCTCTGTGATAACACATTTAAGAAGGGGAAAAAGTTGCTGCACAACAGCAACAGCATCTGGAAGAGAGGAGTGAGAATTTGTGAGAGAAACAGCCCTGCAGACACCAAGATCAGTGAGGAAGGAGGGGGAGGAGGTGCTCCAGGCACCGGAGCAGACATTCCCCTGCAACCCGTGGTGAAGACCATGGTAAGGCAGGCTGTCTCCCTGCAGTCCRTGGACAATGACGGTGGAGCAGATATCCACCTGCAGCCTGTGCAGGACCCCACACCTCCAGGCTGTGAGCTTGTGGGAAGCCCACACTAGAGCAGGCTCCTGGCAGGACCTGTGAACCCATGGAGAGAGAAGGCCACACTGGAGCATGTTTTCTGGCAAGACTTGTGACCCTGTGGGGGA
The DNA here is from genome assembly GCA_030449065.1 of Oceanodroma leucorhoa. Classification (NCBI taxonomy): domain Eukaryota; kingdom Metazoa; phylum Chordata; class Aves; order Procellariiformes; genus Oceanodroma; species Oceanodroma leucorhoa. Next base: position 2,100,046 of record JASVER010000103.1, on the reverse strand, counting down.
TCCACGCTGGAGCAGTCTGTTCCTGAAGGACTGCACCCTGTGAGAAGGACCCATGCTGGAGCAGTTCAGGAAGAACTGTAGCCCATGGGAAGGGCTCATGTTGGAGAAGTTCATGGAGAACTCTCCCATGGGAGGGACCCCACACTGGAGCAGGGGGAGGAGTGTGAGGAGTCCTCCCCATGAGGAGGAAGGAGTGTCAGAGACAAAGTGGGATGACCTGACCGCAACCCCCATTCTCCATCCCCCTGTGCCACTTGGGGGGAGGAGGTAGAGAATTTGGGAATGAAGTTGAGCCTGTGAAGAAGGAAGGGGTGAGGGGAAGGTGTTTTTAAGATTTGGGTTTATTTCTCATTACCCTACTCTGATTTGATGATTGGTAATAAATTAAACTCATTTCCCAAGTTGACGGTAATTGCTGAGTGATCTTTCCCTGTCCTTATCTTGACCCACGAGCCTTTCGTTACATGTTCTTTCCCCTGTCCAGCTGAGGAGGGGAGTGATAGAGTGGCTTTGGTGGGCACCTGGTGTCCACCCAGGGTCAACCCACCACAGTGACCTACAAGTTTCACTTTCAAAGGAGAACAGGGAAGATGCATTCGTTAATGTTCGTTACATAACCAGAGACTATGCTACTAAGCGCCCTGGAAAAAAAACTAACAAGGGAATTAGTAAAGTTCAGGATTGACATGATGTGCAACAAATAACTAAAGCCACATAGTGAATAATGGTGATCAAAGTAAATATTTAAAATCTTCCTCATGATGCAGGAGTTTAGCAGAAAATACAGTATCTGACAGTGTAATTAAGAATCCAAGATCATTCTATTGTTGTTATAGAAGTCATTGGCTAACATCTCCTTATCAAGTAAGTACTTGGTTTTGCAATATTAATAGCCTTCCTTTTTCAAGAGTGCCTTTTGCAACTGAAGTGTAAACATAATGCATTAGAAGCTGCATTACCTTACATGATAGCTTTTAGACAACATATTCTCTTACGGTGCTTGTCCACAGAGAGCTGAGTCTTTATTTCAAACTGAAGTAGGTTCTGCTTTGAGCTCTGGAAAACCTGGACCTCTGTTCATCCAAAATAGCAGTCACTTCATAAGCATTGCACGTATACATTTGACAACCTGTTTGTCTAGAAGGTTTCCCCTACATCCATAATGCAAGTGGTAAACCTAGCAAACACCTGAGAGATGTTTTCTTAATTATCAATCGCTAATCACAGCCTGGCACAGGGGATGGGTGACAGAACCACACGTCCTCTCAGGGTGTGGGGAGAGACTGTGCCTCAGCATCACCATTTCACATTACTAAGGCATTGTAAGGGGAAGAAAAAAACAGAAACATAATGTTACACAGCATCAGATTGAGTCTTTAGTCTTTAATGAATTTCTATTTTTGGTGCATAATTTTCAAAGTTTCATTCCATCTTTGTCTGAGGACTTATAGCTAAGATTACATCTGGCACACAGAAACTTTATTCCTTTGATATTCCTATTTAATTATATGTCCTATGATTGCCAGTGAAATCATTATATAAACCAAAAGGAAGCTTCACTGTGTCTAATTATATTGAACAAAAAAAATTTAAAAAACACACATTGTTGTGTTATTGGATCATTACTGCAGTATATGTTCAATTCATGTTCACTGCTTATTCAACAATGAGATTAGACCACTACGTGATCTTGCATTGATTTAGTATCAAAGACAGGCTGCTTGAAGGACTGTATGACAGAAAGTTTTAATTCTAGTCATTACACTAACAAAGCTATCCACAAGAAACTGTTTCCTATACTTTACTCTTAAATTTTATTTTTCTATTGCTATTAAAATGTGTGTTTTATGTAGTATACTATGACAAAATACGTTTTATAAAAACTGAATTTCACAAACTTCATTAAATGGTCTACCAGAGACTAACGAAGCCAATAAACACAAATGAAACTATTTTAATTACGTGCTTTCCACTATACTGTCTATGTCAAATTCCAGACATTCAGGAATTACAAACAGCAATGGATTTGTTGACATAGATTTTTGTCACAGAAGATGTAATTGTGTTTGCCCTTGAAATTGCTAGGGGCTGATCAATGCAACAAATTAAGGACTCCGAAAGGAAGGATCTTGTCTTCACTAATTAAATATAATGCTGTAGTGTTGTCAGTATCCCATTCCATGATTGCTTAGCCAAGTTAGATTTCAGACAGACCTTTCTAACACAAACTGTGTTAAAAAGGAATTACCAGGCTTGCATGTGCCCAGTATCCTAGGGAAAGTGAATTTGCTTTCTATTAAATTTTGAATGATGACTCTTCATCATCAGAGAAGAAGTAATTCTCAGAATGAACATACACAACACACAGACAGAGGAATATTCTAACAGCCAGTAAAGGAAAAATGATACAGTCAGAAAAATCAGCCACACCAGGCACTTGCTCGTATGTTTCAAAACAGATCTAGCTGAGAAGAAGAAAAAAAAGGAGGGGRGTGGGGTGGGGGTGCGGAGAAGGCACAGACCCACCAAAAAAAGAAAAAGAAAGTATAGCAGTCTATCTCTGTGTTTCCTGTTGGAGCAGCTATGCTACTTAAAACATTAAATATTCCGATAGCTAGACAGACTAAGTCTATCTTGTAACATAATCATCAGGCCACTTAGCAAATGTTTGGGAAGTCTGTTAAACATCTAAATCAGACACTCTTGAGAGGTGAGTGTTTGGTTCATACGTCATTGCCTTTCCTTGAACCAAATCTCTCCTCACTTGAAATTCTGTCCTATGAAAAACCTTCCTGCCCAAATGTTTTACAAAATATTTGGTGTAGTCCCAATGAAAAAAAAAAAAAAATAATTCAACTAAATGGCATTTTCCTAACAAAAACAGAAGTGATGAAAATTTACAATCAATGACCACAGAGACCAGTTGAAACAACAGAAATTAAATATAAGGTACATGTAGACGGAAATTATTAATCCCTCAGGTATTACAAGCAAAGCAAGGGGAACAATTCATCACTAAAGTGACTTAGGCCACCTGACATGACTTCAGGCTAATACTAGTACAGCACTCGGCAACTAGACCTGTGTCAATGAAGTTCTTCCGACACAGCATTGTTGGCCAAAATCATCAAGGCTATGAAAACAGGAAGTGAGTGACGCTTTTATGATTCCCAGGGTTCCTTGATACAAGTCAAATACAGAGCTTGAGTATTTTACAAGCAGAGCCACTGGGAATATGTAAAAACTAATAAAACTTTTAAAACCATAAACCTAACAAGCATCATATCAGACAACAGTACCAGGTTTCCCTGAAGCTGGGAGCGCCAGCAGAATATGCTCAGAAGACATATCATGTTGCCTAGTTAGAGAAACAGTCTAGCTGTACCCAAGACTAATCTTCTCACAAACTTGAGATACTGCATTTGAAACTCTTCTTTGTTTTAAGGAGATATAGATTTGATGACTGAATCTCTAGCCTTGAGACTCATCTTGAGCAGCTTTTCATAAAGAATACCAAATTTGACAAGAAAAATCTTTATTCTTGGCAAAGAATCCAGCCAAGATAGACAGAACTCAGAAGCTCATCAGAAAAAAAACATTATCTCATACAGATAATATCAACATGTCCAGAAAATTAGATCTGCAGGTTGGCTAAGCAATAGCAAGGCAAAATAATAAACTGACTTTGATGACTTTTAAAGTGTACACATTTTTGGAAGGCAAATGTCGACCACAAGAATCATTGAGCATCAAAGGGAGAACTGGAAAACAAATAGATCTTTCCAAGTATTCCAACAGCATTATTTCTAATATATTGCTGTAGAGGCTGAACATTCAAAAACACCCAAGAGATTTAGGAATACAAGTGCCATTAACTTTCATTTCAATTGCTTTTCCTGGTACCTTAGTGATTTTGAAAATCTTCCCTGTAGAAAATTAATCACTTTATATTGGCACTCAGCAGTGCTCCATGCTGATGATTTTTTTAAATCTTTTTTCGTGTGTGTGTCAGCTGCTGCATACAGTCAGAAGAAATGATTGTCCAGTTTAGTTGTTATTTCAGCACACAAGCAATTTGCTATCAGAGTGTCATAACAGTAAATATTTTTTTTTAATCAAAACCACACAGAAATATTGTATGGTGAAAATAAAGAACCAATTACCACACTTCTTCTTTTTTACATACAATGCTCTCACACTGTGTCAGATAAATATTTTGTGATAAAAGTAATGGAAGTAGAAAAATTTACCCAACACAGCATAGCACAAAGCTAGCTACTCTCTTCAGCCTCCAAAGAGAATATTATTACTGTGAATGTGGCTGAAAAAAGTCTTCCAAACATGCATGCTTTCGCTAACTTCAATGAAATGGCTTTGTCTTGCAAATTGCACAAATACTTTGCTGAAAATTAAAGAACTCTCTAATAAATTTTCACATCAGTATCACATCTAAACACAACAGGTGTCACCCACTAAGGACATAATACAACACTTCAAATTATGTTTAAAGAAAAAATAGGAAGATACAGGTATCTGGTATGTGGTGGTAAATGCAGATCTTCTGGATATAACTCCCAGGAAAAAGAGGTAACTACTAATATTGTATATTCAATTTTGCATCAAAATCTTAAGAATCAGACACTCTAATCATTTGTCCTTTACGTTGTTCKTAATTTTAATCTTTCCTTTCATCTACAATCACCCATAGGATTTTGTCCAGATTTTGTTCATTTAGCACTGAAATACTGAACTCAAATATTGGGTCATATTTAACATATATCTGTCTGAATTCAGACCCTTTTCTCATTTTTATTCCTCTGGAATAAAACTACCCTTTCTTTCGGTATTTTGTATCATCATCTCTCTGACTCTCTGTGAACAGCAAAAGTCAGAATCAATTGATATTATTTCTCTATTGCCCTGAGAACCTTACTGGGCCTCCTCTGCACCTGCAAAACAGGGACCGTGCTGTGCAAATAGCTCAACTTTTCTACACATGAAACTATTCAAGAACTTTTCTAGACTGTCTTAAAGATGAATTGTTACTATTAAAGCAAAACATCTCTAGAGATACAAAACAGTAAGAATCTGAACAAAAGGAACAACCTATGTGACAGTGTCGAGGTAAAAAAAAAGGATGCAGAGAGAGGAGTTGGAATTTTTTTCAGTTGTTTTGAAACAAAAATATTTTCTGGGTTTAATCTTTTATGCAATCATTAAAATTGTATTCACAGTCACAAGATCTGTAATCAGTTTTGTTTTTCTCAGTAAAGAACTTTTTAGAGCTCATGTTTAACTAAGGCATATGAAAGAATCAAAAGAATGAAATTTGACAACTGTCCAAAAATTATTTTTAATGTTCTCCTCTTTTTGGTCTGATAAATAGTCCCAGATGATATTTGATTGACAATGGTAAGTCTGCACATCTGGGCTTCCATTCACTGTAGCATTTTGAATTAGAATTTTACTTAGTGATGACAAGATTGGATAATTCTATAATTCTTCAAATGGAAAAATTATTTGCATTCTTGCATAACATACTGGTGATGAGTTACAATTATTACATAGGCTCAAAAACCCATTACGAAGCAGCTTCTGGGTGACATCCAACCAGACTTCGACAGATATGCACACTTAAATGACTTTTTTTTTTAATCTCCTCTTAATAATCCCTTGCTTCCATGGGGAAAAACCAAAAAACTTTCAGAAAAGCTGTGAAAAACATAGCATGAGATACACAAAATGTTCTAAATGAAAAGGTTTGCAGCTGTGAAAGCAGTAGTAGGTACAAGTCTTTCTTTTGGATATAATAACTTTGATGTTAATTTTAGAGCTTGCAGTGTCTTTGATACTGTCTCCCCATAGGCGTCTTTGAATTGCTTGGCAGTCCTCAGTGATTAATTGCCTTTTCTGAAAGTGCTGCGTCACCTGAAGAAGATGGCACATGCTTAACACAAAGAGAGTACAGAATAATGTTTTCAAAGTCAATGTTTTGAACATGGTACTACTGCAATGATGAATCACAAGATGGTGTAGGCAGCTCAATGCCAGCCCACAAGTTTTTTGAACCAGGTCCTGAATCTTAACAGTTGACTAAAACAAAAAAAAAATCTTGTTTATAATGCTTTTATATGGTAGACATCCTAACAGTTTGGAAAAAACCATGAATTTCATTGCATAATCCCACTGACTTCACTGGTACTGAGAATTTGTCCAATATTAGACACTAAATATTACCAATGTTTAGGGAACTAATGCAGGTTGGATTGGTTACTGGAGGTAAGTTAATGGTAACCACTGGTTACATTAAATCTGCTACAGTTTAGACAGTGTTTGCATAGCATATGAAATCTGATATCTCCAGTGGTTAATATCTAAAGCAAGCTGCCTGTTTATGAAGACCCCAAAGTCAGAGCTTCAGATTAGAATAAATGGAGTTATTCAGTATTTGGATAAATGAACTTAAGTTGGGAGGAAAAAGACATTAAATTCCTGGAAAACAGACCATGATCAATAACAAAACAGCATTTCTAAGAGCAGATCTCAACAACTGTTACAACCTGTATTCCTGTAGTACAGTCAAAGCTCAAACTGCATGCTTGTTTTTCCATGATTGTATTTAAGATTAGTGCTGTGAAAATGAGCTTTTTAGCTTCATTCCCAATACTTCCCTGTCAGAGCCATAAAAACATTTTCAAGGCTCCTGTGGATACTTCAGCAGACATACGCAGTCAGTGGCAGAGATATCCCAAGATAGCTGTTTTTACAGTTTATTGTATTTATTTTAAATTCATAGTTTCATCATTGTATGCACATCCATTAAGGTTTTTCTTTTGGGGTCTGCTCAATCAACAAAAACACATTTCCAGTATTATTTTTATGATGTCAAATTTTAATGTGTCAACACCCTCTTTGGTATGTAGTCATGGCATTCTTTAGAAGTTGGAATCCACTTTCTTTATTTCATTCATTCAGCAACAGTGACTGTATTCCACTATTAAACAGTGTTTCTTTAGTTTCTTTCTTTTCTTCGGAAGAACAGGCATATGTATTAAATACACCCATGCACATGTCACCGGTGCAGATGCTGCCTGATATGTGTTCACAGTCACAAAGGTAGGAAGCATGTATTAGCTTTACTGCTTATAATTTTTACTACTGCAAAAAGTCTGAAGTCTCCATTTAGTACATGTGATATTTTGACTTAAGTTATCTAGTGTTTCAAATAAGCTTTACATGAAGTATTTGTTTACAGCTTAATAGAACAATAAGATGATTTTTTTTTCCATCTTAATCAGTCCTATATACATCATGGAGACATCCAACCTGATGTTACATAGAGAAATAGGTACACTGAAGGAGGCTTATTTACCTCATAGGGAAGATCTTTTCTTTATGTTTCCTTTTCAAGGAGAATTTTTCTCTATGGAGCAGTTTGCAAGCTGGGCTCAAAGTAATGATGGGCAAATTTCAAATTCAGGATTTGAATTCAGATTGCTACGTGTCTTTTATTGATGCCAGCTCCTCAATTAAATTTATTTGTCTGGCTCATCTAAATAATGTCAATATATATTAACACATATTGAAAAACATGGTCTGGAATCATTACTTGCACTTCTTTCAAAAACTACAATACAATTTTCTAGCTTGGTGAAATCTCTGAAGTTGGAAAAAGGTTCATCTACATAATCTGCCAAATCTCTTCCATTTAGTCCTAAGTGGCATTTGTTGTTCAGAAATTTCCTCTTGTAAATTCAAAAATGGGTAGAAACCCATAACAGTATTAGCTTGCGTAGTAAATTTCCCCCAAACATAAGGTCAATAGTGTTTTTCACAAAGTCTGTCAAGTTCCAATTTGTTTAACTACTTATTTTTCCAACACATTATTTATAAGTACAGCATAATAAATTGGAAATACAACATTACCTAAGAAAAAGCAATCAGATAGAGATGTCTCTGCTTAGTAACCTGCTAATGTGCTTCCTTAAAACTTTACCTGTCAGAGATGCTGTAGGTGAGATAAAAGGTGATATCATTCACATTTATCATACATATCTACATGTCGTTTACACACCATTAGTGCAGATGAATTTGTACATATGTTGTATGTATGCTGTTTTTTCCTGCAAGTAATTAAATATAGTAAAATTTCTTTTTAGGTTCTCCAAGGTATTGAAAATTTTCTAGAGAGATCATTTAGTGTTATACAACAGATGCAGTTTTATAGTCACAGTTTTCATCCAGCCTGTGTTTACTTTGCATATGTACAGGGAAGAAAAAACMCAACCAAATAAACAAACAAAMAAAAAAACCCCAAACACCCAAAACTCCACAACCAACTAAACAAACAATCCCCCCTAAAAAAAACACAAAGTGCAAAGCAGCAAAATATTAAACCTGCAAAAACGTGTCTTGAAGTAAATTAGCAATTTCTGCTATAATATCCACGCACATTAGGGGGAAGCATATAGTAAGACAACTGAGGTATTTGATTTTCTGAATGGACCCAGGAAGAGTCCTTATTAGCTAATTGTATGAATGCAGGAAACAATCTTTCAAAAATTATCTGGATGATATAAAACAGTCTGACAATTAGAGTATAGAAAAATATTAATATATTTCCTGATCTACTTTACTTATTTAATAGGCATTTCATCTCACAGAGATATTTTAAAATATTTTGAAGGATAGGACTCCAGTGATATGACCACAAGCCCGCTAATCTCACAGAAGTTAGAAGATCGCCTGGGAACATGGCTAGTTTGGTATACTTGAGGTATGATCAGGGTATACTTGAGCTTTCTGGATTGGTGGCATTGAAAGTTACATATTAAAAAGTTAGGTTTGCAAGTTAAAAAAAGAAATCAGACATTTATCATCAGCAGGTCTAAAATGGTATAAATTCTTACTACCCAGGAAGAACACACAGATTTGTTTAGTTAAACTTTACAGGACTCATGAGTGTTTAGAACTGATCCAGTTCTCAGAAGGAATTTAAGCAGCTTTTGTTATCATCACAAAAGTCCATTTTTTCTTTAGTAGAATAAACATGCATGTGGCCCAGTCAATCTAAGTGGCATTTCATGTTATAGCAAAAATTCTGTTTCACTTACATACAAATAAGTAAGGATGATGTAGTTACATCAGACATACAACAGCAAAGATGGATCAGAATTCAGCTAATTTAGTTAATTTCAGTGGCACTTGCATTCAAATGCATTCTGAGCAGAGAATGACACTTCAAAGTAACAACATCAATTTGCTAAAAAATCGTAAACAGGTTTTCTGTGATTGACAGCACAAAAAGTTTTGAAGGTCAGATGTTATATGAACAATCTGCACAATATATGGCATAATTTCAGTTTAGGATTAACCCAAAGGCCATTTACTCTCCTACGTTATCCCTCTTTAGGTTTGGAAACCTGGATAAAACAACTGAATATTATAATTAATAGTAACAATGCATACTGAATATTTTAAAGACATTAAAATTACTTTTTTCTTCCTTCCAATTTTTTTTCACTATTTATAAGTAAACAGAGCAAAACAAATACAGCTAATGCAAATTACTATAGTTCTAARGAGGTTAGTAGGTTTGCCCTGGTTTAAGACAAAGGCCTCTAGACTGCTTCATAACCCCAGTGATTTAGTATTCAGAAATGCATGAATCAGAAATTCAGAAGTGCATGAATCACTACGTGCTCCAGAAGGTCAAGTGGAACACTCCAAATATTCTTATGAAAAATTAAAACCAAATTATATCAGTTTCTGAAATGAAGAAAGCAAAAATCCCCATTTCCCTTTCCCTTTTAAGTTCCATACATGTTCCTTGGAGTTGACAACTCAGAAATTATCTTTACTCCTAACATCAGATGACATATTTAGAGTCTCAAGTTGTCTACACAAATGGTTTCATGTTTTGTAAACATAACTCGCATTAATTTATAGCCATATTCCCAGCAGCTGAAGCACATAGTCAAATGCAGATTTATGATGCAAGAGTTCATCTTCAATTCTGTAGTATGCACTGTCAATGAGACTGTCCAAATGAATCATTTTAATGATTAAAAAAATGGACTCTATAGACTGTAGGGTTTTTTTGAAGAGTGCAAAATAAACATTGAACATTTTATCAGAGAATAACCAAAAAATAACAATAAGAATGCCTAGTGTCTGCCCAAGTGTTGCATAATAGTGTTCATGCAAACATATGAAATAGCAAGCTCCACCTCTTTTAAAATAAATGTACCTTTCTTAACATGCTCGGTTTCAGTTAGATTTTTTTATAAACTGTAGTCAGTGTGAGTTGTAATTACCATCGCCAATGTAATTGTGTTTTGCTGCTTTTGAACATCTCACCTCAATTATTAATGCTAATTGTGCCTCATATGGCCTATTCCACTTTACTCTGCAATATAGCTGGATATTTATGGAAACAGTCATTGTTCTCTTTCTCTGGGAGTTAAGGTGCAAGCAGAACCCAGTATCTCAGCAGCAATAAACTGAAACAGGTTTTGTCCCTGTGGAGCACCAAAACCACAATTGTACCTAGACTGTGGGCCTGCAGTCTGTTTTGTTTTAGGTCCAATGTTAACAGATAGCTCATAGCTCAGAGGTCTTCTGAATAGACAAGATATGCAAACTGAGGATCAAGATATGAAATAACAGCAAGCATTTTAAAACAAAATTATACCTACAAGGTTACACATAGAGAAGGGTAAAGTGAGTGACTGTGCCAGAGCAGACAGGGGAAAAGTATGAGAGTCWTGAAGGTAGAGGAGAAAACTGGAGCAACTACTGTGTCAGTACACTACAGAAAAAGTCCAGGCAAAATCTGAGAAAGCTTCCTCCATGTTTGAAGGTCCCATCTTCCACAGGTCCCACCTGCTGTCATCTGCAGGCAGCTCTCTCACTTGGTAAAGACCACAGGACTCTCAGAGCCTCAAGAGTGGAAGTTCTGTTCTCTGTCATTAAATTTCGTTAAATTTTAGCTTAACAATTCATTTTGTATAGTGATGTGCTAACCCTGTGCAATACTTCCTAACACGGACAGACTTATCTAAGAATTTAACACAGGTGATTAGATACCTGCTACGCTGTGTCATTAGAACAGTGGCATAATAGCTCCTGTTCCCTGAGACCTAAAGTACTAATTTGCAAAGAAAATTTCTGATTAAAACCTTAGACTATCCCCTTTTCAGATCCTTAGATCAAACACAACTGAGAATTCAATCCTCATGAACTAAGTCTCAACAAACATTAAGTTAAGGTTTCTCTATCCTATGGATATTTTTCTTCTTGATTGGACTGGACTGTTGAAGAGTGTTTTATAAAGCCACATTATTGATGTACTGTTATTATTCATAGACTCAAGCCTACAATCTTTGTAGAGTCAAGAGAATTATTAAAATCACCGTAAGACCAATGTCGAATGAACAAACTTCAGATATACAGAAGTGCATTCCTTAATTCTATTGAAGTCAGTGTATCTTTACTTGGGAAACAGTCTTCAGTCACATGTGATAAAGACTTCATTTCATTGTAGCATCATTATGATCTGATTTAGCCACGTTTGTCTCCAGGTCTGTTCAACTAAAGGGACACTATTAGAAAGAGCAAACAAGATAAGCTCTAACATGAGCTTTGTCCTCTCTCCTACCTATTTTCTGTTATCTTGTCTGTACTAAAACGTGGACTAGAATGCAATAGAAAATGTGTACACATTCCTGTCATACCACAGGTTATGTATCATCTCATTCTGGCTTGAACAGGCTGTCATGCCATTGGTTATGTATCATTTAATGTTGTCTTGAACACTTCTCTTGGATGCAAATTTTCACTTAATTTTTCCAGCACTGCAAGGCAAACATTAGGTGCCTTCTCCTATCTAGAATTGTGACCTGAGTTTTCGAGTAGTGAGAAAATACTGTCGAGTTTTCTGTTTTCTCTTCCTGATGTGAAAAAAGAAAAACATGCAACTTTCTCTTAATATTACTCTGTCACTTCAAATTCAGAGTGTAGAAGAGGATACTAAAAAAAACCAAACCAAAACAAAACAAAAAAAMCCCCACCAAACAAACAAATAAAAAACCCACCACAATTAAGAATCTAGACCAAAATTGCATAATCATCAGGTAGGTTCATTTCAGGGTCAAGTTGCTTTAGACTGCTAATTGCCCTCACCTTACTTTTAACAGTGGGGTATATGTTTTTTCTTCATTCATCTTGCAAGGTATGATTGGTGATGACATTTACATGTTTTCACTAGTTAGGTTATATTCCCTGAGCTGTGCATTATTTGTAACAGATTCTGCTTTTTGTTTTTCATTGTCCTTTGTATGGACTAAAACACCTTAATATGAATTTCAGGCACTGATCTGCCTTCCTCTTCTGTGTTGTCCTATATTGCATGCCAGTAACAGTGAAGAGTCTGACCATGATTTAGACTGAATTTTATGGTGCCACAACACATTTAGAAGAGGTTAGATTCCATTTAAGCATTTCTGTGTCGAAAGCTACTCTGCTGAAAGACATTAAATACTGTCTAATTCTTTACTCTGCCCTATGTATCCTAATAATATTGTGTCAAAGATGATTGATGATTAGGAAAAAGCTGACTCCCACTGCCCCGGCAATGTACATTTCAAATCAAGAATCTTTAATTCACATGTAATGTATGGTTATGTGATGTCATATAGAGTTTCATCAGGTTTATGCAGGCATGTAACATCTACAGTGTCAAAAAGTCACTTGACAGGAAAAGCTGAGCACTGCAATGCTTTGACATCCCGTCATCTGGTCTATGTTCTGATAACTGAGATTCCAGGATTTGCAAGTGAAGACTGGCTTTCGCACAGAGATGTAAAGAGACAACTACAACACCTTTGTTTCTTCTAAGGAAGGGATTATCTGAGTTTGCATTTCATAACAATCAGGCATAGCTGTTGTTTCAGAAAAGATTTACTAGACCCTAATAGTTAGGTACAAATTTTGGCCTTAAAGTATACTCATCTTTGTTATATTCTGCTGGCATAGTTTGCATCATGTATATCTTTGATGCATATATGTAATATTTTATGTAATGCAAGTGCCAAAATTCAAGAATTGCAAATGCAAATAAAGACATGCTTTTGTGGGGGAACAATACCAAACAAGTTCCATGAAGCAAATGCTGATAACAGTGATATAAATGAGCTACTGGTTCACCAGGAAGTGTGATGTGCTAAGAAGGTCCATTACAACCTAAAAAAATTGGGTGGGTGGTATTGGTGCTAAAGAAAGAAGGTGGTCTTTTCTTAAACTTAATCTCTGGCGATTTTTTTTTTTTTTTTTCAGAATTCATTCTCCAGGTACAAGGCCACATCCTTAATGAAGGATTTAGTTCACTAAAACACAAAAATTCTCTCTCCTTCTCTTTTCTTCAAGATATAAATATTCCAAAATTCTTTTCTTTGATATAAAATACAAATTTCAAGGCTCCTTCTGATAAATGCAAAGTCAAAATGACTCATTTACAAAACAAGAATAACAAAAGCAACCCACACAGCTGTTTTTTAAGGAGGATAAAATATGCCTTCAATAACGAACAATTCTCTTTCTACTACCAGCATCCTTTCTGAGAAATGCATTTGTAAGTGCTCCCAAGGGAGAAGACTAGACTACTTAGCTTCTTTTTAGAGAAAGAAAGAATATAGCAAAGGCTAAAAGAAGACTTTCATTCAATCGTCATTTAATTCTCTCCACAAACAATTTCAGAAATATTGCCTGGCCACRGTGTCAGTGTTTCTGAAAGTACTACGAGGCAGCTGCACGATGCGCAACACTGTTCTCGGGCGTGAGCAGGCACTCAGCTGAGGCAGGAAACAATGGCCCCCAGCAGGTATCCGTGCTTCAGTTTGGGTGTCAGAGGAAGAGTCTGCAAGCCGTTTCTGCTCGCTATCCCAACCAGAAGAAGAGGCTGGACCCGTCCAGGGATTCAGTCAAGATTTTATACTTGAACCAGCTATAGCAGTTATGCTTTCCCCCTCCTCCCAGAACTTGTCCTACATCAGCAGGAGGGCAAGGAGGATGGGAAGGGAAGATAAAGTATTTCAGAGGCTAGGTAAACCATCAGGTGATGCTCTAAATTTTCATTTTAATTTCACTTTCAGCAGCTGGATTCATGTCTAACCATTATTATTACAGCTGACAACTCAGCACATATGGGAAGCCTTCTAAAGTAGTTGTGGTTAGCTCAAAAGTGAGACAGGAGCAACTGTGCTCAGATCCTATGGACACCTGTGAACAAGCAGAGTAGGCAATTAAGGCACGGTTCTTCCTCTCTTCCTCAGCTTCCCTTAGCAGAAGCTGTACAATAGCCACCTGTACATGGCTTGTTTGTGTTTTTTCCCCACMGTTTCCTCAGTTTGAAGAGTCTTATTATTCCCTATTTATTTTTCTTCTTAATAAGTTTTTTGTCTTTCCGCTACACTGCTTTTGTGATCTAACAGCAGAGTTTGCCCTGTCTCTACTACTTTTGGTTAGCCTACCTCAGATGCACTTAGAGCCTTGAAACTCTGGAGCTGAACACAAGGCAGGATGCTGCAGAGATGCCATACTAACCTTAAAACTAACTTACTCATCCCTTCTTCCTACAAGTGAAGCTCAACCTATCACTTCCAGCAAAACAAATCTCCCGCAGTCAGAAACTTTATTATACTCCTTCCCCTTCCCTTGTAAACAAGGAGAATCAAAAAATTTGTGGTCTCTAATTAATATCACATTGAAACTATGTCTTACCAAGGTGTAATGAAGTGACCTACGACATTACACATGGTAATACATTACAGTTCAAGAGTGGCAGCTGGCAGTAGTGTAGTGTAATAGTGTTACTGTATAATGTGTGAAATCTGGATTCTAGATCATCATCCTACCAATTAATGTACAATATATAACCTCCAAACTTTCACTAGATCATTTTAAACTGTAGAATTTAGAGAAACAGACCGTGTCAAAATATGTTTGGAGTATGATGCAGTTCTTTTCTCAAAAATTTCCATGACATGCAACAAAGTTCTTGAGCTATAAGGTTTTGCTTGACCACTTCATTGTAATGGGTTACTTATTATAACTTATGTCATGCTCCCATATAACTGGTCAAACTTATCCTTAGTGCAAAGCCAATGGCTTGCACAGCTTTGCTCCAGGGATAAATTAGGAGCCCTCTGACATGTCCTGTCAGCAGCAGAACCTCAAAACAGTTGATTAAAATGAGAAGGAACGTGTATTCACTGTGGATGGAACTGAAATGCAGCAAGTAAGCACAAATAATGCTTGCAAATAACGCTTACCAATGCAATGGTCTACCGACCATACAAATTATTCCTGAATAATTTCTTCTTCCTTTCTAATGGGAAAAAAAAAAAAAAAATCCAGTTCCTTCTCTTTTTTTTACTTCATCACAATAACAGTCTCTTCAACTGAGGGGAAAAGCAATGTTGTTTTCTTTGGTGGATTACAGAGCAATATATTTTTTGATCCTTATTAAAACTTTGCTATGACTTAGATATTTAATCTGCTCATGCATATTTATCCATTTTTAAAGATCATCTAATGAAAATTGCCTCTCACCTTGATTAAAAAGACCTTTCAGTATCTAAACTTATACTAATAAATATTAATCTGCATCCCAACAGGAAATCAAAACTGTCTTCTAATGTTTAATATGGATTCCCCCTTCTTTCTCTAATTGTTATTTTGCAGACATTATATAATTTATCTATTTTTTATTAGCAGAGTGATAGCATAGCCTTCAAGCAGACAACTAGACTTCTCTCTGGCACCTCACAGCCCCTTAGTTTTGTAAACAACTCAAGTCTCACTCATAACTTCTTAATTTATTTCATTTGTAGACTGTAAATGTTGTTTGCATGTTGCTTCAAAAGGAAGAAGAATTTAAATGAAGTGATAGAAATAGGCTCAGCACTCTGCAAACTGAGATCCTTCCTGCTTCCTAGCTAGCTTTTGCTTAAAATCCAGTTCTATCCTGTGTTCTTCTTGTGAAGTGCGTATTGAGTTCAGAGGGAATTATACACTTTTGTGTGGGCTTAGAGGGAAGATTCAGCATTATGTAAGGCTTCCCATTAAAATACTGCCACAGGCTAGGGCTTGAAGGAGGAGCTGTCCACTCAGGTAGTAACTATGACATTTGATAGAACCTGTTGAAAACCAGTAAAAATGCAATAAAACATTTTTTTCCACATTTGCAATCTCCTTCCGCTTCTCTTAGGATGTAATTTAAAATACTGAGACATTTAGAATACAATTCAAATGCTTAAAAACATCTAAAATCTAAATGGTTATCAACAGAAAAACAAAAGTCTTACCTTTTCATAAATATCTTTCACAAACACCAAAATATAACCGGAATGAAAAGCAGACAAGATAAACCATCATGAAGAGAAGAAAAATAGCTAGAGAATTAAAAAGGACACAGGAAGAATAGATCTCAGTTGTTTTGAGCCTCTGCAGAACTTTCCAAGGGCAATATTTAATAAAAATAGCCTTTTGCCTATGGCAAAATAACACCTCCAAAAGCAATAGGTAGAACATCACCACATTAACAAAACTGAGACCATTCTTTGACATCATCTGCTTTTTTGTTAGTCATCAGAAATGARGTATATCTCATCTGACTTCTAGACACCAATATCTACGCTAACTTGTTTGCCTCCATTTCTAGTCAATAGAGAGAAATAGGTACTTCTAAATTGCACAATTCATCCAACCTATTTTAGTTATCACCCTTAAAATGAGATGAATTGCACCCTGAAAGAGCCTGTTTTTCTCCATTGTTTACAAAGGGAGTCTAGAAAACAAACTTGATATCAACATCTGTGTTGTAGGTGCTTGAAGCTAGAGGAAATGTATCCATTCCTATACGCAGCTAGCAAGAAACCTAAATACAGCCTCTTTTCATTTTTTTCTCTCATTATCCCTATTTTATGCAGCATAAAACACTGTTGTCTTCTTGTCATATCCGTACCAACAAAAAATACAACCTATTTACTTACTTACAAAATTTATGTTATATACATTTCTTTTTAATGAGTTAAAAAAAAGATTATTCCGGAAAAGGGACATAAACAGTGAATGACCTTGCCTTTCTTACTCCTCAGCAATGCAAGCAACAGCAAAATGGGACAGGAGATTTGAAACTTCTGACAGTGTTTAGCCATTTACTTCTCAGACCATACAGCCACTTTTTAAAAAGGCCAGGCAGAGAGACAGAAAGAGATGAAACTTGAATCATAGTTGTTCCAAAAAGAAAGGTCAGAATATTTGAAAAAGAGGTAAAGAATGAAGGAAGGAAAAGAGTGGAAATTCATTAATTCTGTGCTACAGACGGCAATTTCCTTTCATTTTATTCTACACAATGATATATTTCCTTTACTATTTTAGGGAAATTTTTGAAGTATGTCTGTACTATACATTTTCAAAACATTCAGCATGCTTTAACAATGTAAATGATAATAGTCATTCTAAGGTGATCTGTACACCAGAAGTAATAATGACTTACAGCTACCAGGACAGACTCAAACAGAAACAGACAGAGATGGACAGGAAATCAGAATATTAAAAGTCTTTGTGTGAGTTCACATACAAACCTTAGAAACAAGTCACTTGTCCATATCTGTATCATCTTTGACACAGAAACAAAACACTTTTGTGTTTCCATCCATTCTTACACTGCTGACGTGATTTTTACCCCATTTAAGGATGAGTTCCAGGACAGAGACTTCTACCTAACTGCTGTGTATAACACTAGCATACTGTTTGCGCTAACACACTAAATGTTCAGAATAAAGGTATCTGTTAGATATAGCTCTGCTACTCATCAGACTTTTCTGTACCTATATAGAAAATAAAATAAGAAAAAAAAACATTTTCTAACTTTAAATGACATTTTAGAACATGAAATACTTCCTAGTCAACTGTAACAGTAATTATATTTGTTTWAAAAAAAAMCAACCACACCCCTTTTCAATGGTTTAGAGGCGATCATGTAAGTAGCACCAAATAAATTGCGTCTTTAAATTAAGCTTTTAATAAATAAATGAGTAAGTAGGTCCATAGCTCATTCTAAATATGAACAATCTATGTGCCCTTCTTAACCAATCAATTCTTACTTGTCTCCATCAGTATGCAACATATTTCTCTTGTTTACAAGCTGTGGACTGACTTAAAGTGCTTTGAAAGATGAATGAATGAAAGATAGGTAACAAATTCTCTCCAGCGTGAAACTTCAGTTTCATTCTATCAGTTTAAATTTCTTTTTTTTTATTTTTTTTTTGGCTATTTCTAAGTAAACAGGCATGGGGAGAGTGGGGAGAGAAGGCAGTGAGGATGGAAATAGAAGAAATGATCTTAAAGTGGTCCCTTCTTTCTTTTTAAAATTTTTTGGACTGTGGAGGCAAAAAGCTAGAATTCTTAGTGTGTGATTATTTTATAGGATCTTCTTTTATTCTGCTGAATCCACTATCAAAATGCTGTCATATTTGTCAACTTCAATAGCATGGTTTCTTTGACATATGGGTATATGTTCTGACTGCACTGCCTGCAGATTGCATATTCATGGTGACATTTCTCTCCCAAGCATTAAAACAAATGAGATAATCTCTGTTACTAGCACAACTTCCCAACAACTTCACCAAGAGCCAGACTGAGTCCATGAATGCTTTACATAAATACTAAAGCAAAAAAATTATGTAACTAATCATTTGACATACTTATCTAACCTTATAGTCTTTGCCCTATTAAAATAAGTAAATGCATATGGCTAAAATTTAGCATTCATATATGCATCTAGAGAAAGACAACTACATCTAAAATGTGTAGAATGAAGATCTTGTGTACTTCAGCAGGAATGCAGTCCAGATTGTTACTCATCACAGGAAATTTTACATCATCCTATTTTAAAAGTACATGCCCTACTTGAAAAGGCTGCCACTTCATGTGGATAAGACAGCAAAGACGTACAAGAAAATGGTGTACAACTGAGGGAGGAAGCGACTGAAAAAATGAATTAGAAGAGCTGATATCTGACAATGAAATCTTCCCTTGGTAAAAGTTTAGTAGCATTTTCTGCAGTAGCTATTTCCAGGCTCCACAGGGAGATATAAATAATGAGGCCTAAGCTGACAGTAAAATGAGGAATTTCTCTACCTGCTGGTCACTTCAGGAAATGCTRCTCCCAACCTGCATGCTGTTCTCACAGTGTGTTATGGCAGTAGCTGACAACAAAAGGTATCAGTTGTTGAAGAGTTAAGAATTAATAATTCAGCTGTCAACAACTGCTATTTAGATAAAGTACACAAATAACACAATTATTGTAAAAGTACATGAACAATTATGGTACATGAACAATTACTAATGTGTGTGCATAAGCAATCATCTGTGCAAATAATAAAGAGTACCTCATCTCATAATAACAGTTTTATTGATAAAAATTAGTCTACAGGAGGCCCTGACAAAGAAAAATATTACGTGAGGCAGCTTTAATCCATTTATAATGGTAGGACTTGCAATTATAGGAGGGGATGATGGTATGGCCTGTCATTAACAATTCCAAGCACTTCCCATCAACAAACCTATTCTCAATAGCTTATAAATTTGTCAAACTATTGATAACACCTTTCATATCGCCTCTCCATCGGAGACGGGATAATGAAAAATACTAACCAAAATACCTTGGTCACTGTCTATAAAAAGGTTAAGGCTTTCACTGAAACTTCAACAGGCTTTTTATGCTAGAGTGAGGCATAGTGACTCTCAGATAGCCTTTGTGTTACAGAGGTCTATACCCCTTTTCCCCTGAAAATTTATTAGGAGAATTTATTACCATCAATTTAGAAGTAAATTTCCCAGATGCTTAACAGAGAGTCAGTAAATTAGATTCTATCTGCAACAGACATGATCCAGACTGTGCAAATGCATGACTTGCCATCCAACCACAGGCACTAAGAAAAAATGCGCTGGTCAGTGGTCCCATATGAAGTTCAAACCCTACAGAAAGATTTGATGATTTGAATGTGGGGGGTACAGAGGCCAGTTATTCAACACTTAGAATAGTAGAGCAAGTAGTCTGGGTAACAAGAAACAGGAAAATAAACTAACTTTGGCATTCATATGCTGGGTCTACGACTGGGGAATGAAATCAGATCTGAGATATTCAAGGGGCATAAGGGAGAAAGAGGTAGGAAATGAACTGATAAGAGGAGGCAGGGGTAGGTTTGGAATTGTGGAGTCCTGTCAATGAGAACTACTGTGATAGCAGACAAGAAATTGAAGAGACAAGGATCAGAAAGACATTGATAAATACCATCTGAGCCTTTTCTTCTCTAGGTTCAATTGTCCCAGGTCTCTCAGCCTTTCCTCCTATCTGAGATGCTCCAGTCCCCTAATCATCTTAGTGGTCCTTCACTGCACTCTCTCCAGTAATTCCATGTCTCTTTTGTACTGGGGAGCCCAGAACTTAACACAGTACTCCAGGTGTGGCCTCACCAGTGCCAAGGTAGAGGGGAAGGATCACCTCTCTTGATCTGCTGACAACACTCCTCCTATTGCAGTCCAGGATACCATTAGCCATCTTTGCTGCAGAGGCACATCGCTGGCTCATGTTCAACTTGGTGTCCACCATGACCCCCAGGGTCTTTTCTGCCAAGCTGCTTTCCAGCTGGGCGGCCCCCCACATATGCTGGTGTATGGGTCTGTTCCTCTCCAGGTGCAGGACTTTTAACTTCTCCTTGTTGTTGGTCCATTTTTCCAGCCTATCAAGGTTCCTCTGTATGGCAGCACAACCCTCTGGTGTATCAGCCATTCCTCCTAATTTTGTGTCATCTGTAGACTTGCCAAGGGTACACTCTGCCCCATCATCCAGATCATTAATGAAGATGTTAAGCATCTTCATTAACCTACCCCTAGGGTACGCTGCTGGTTACTGGCCTCTGACTGGAATATGTGCTACTGATCACCACCCTCTGTGTCCAGCCATTCAGCCAGGTTTCAGACCACTCAACTTCCCTTTGGTGAAGCCATGCTGACTTCTCCTGATGATTTTTTTATCCTTAATGTGCCTAGAAATGGTTTCCAGAATCAGCTGCTCCATTACCTTCTTAGGAATCAAGGTGAGGCTGACCAGCCTGCAGTTTCCTTGGTTCTCCTTCTTCCTTTCTTGAAGATGGGGGTGACTTTTTCTTTCCTTTAGCCTTCAGGCACTTTTCCCAGTCACCAGGACAGATCAAAGATTATCAAGAGTGGCCTTGCAATGACATCAACCAGTTCCCTCAGAACTCGTGGGTGCATCCCATCAGGGCCCATGGATTTAGGTATGTCCAGTTTGTAGAAGTATTCCCTGACCTGATCCTCTTCCATCAAGGGTACATTGCTGATTTTTTGAGCCCTTCCTGTCCCATCGTTCCAGGCCCTTTGCTCATCAACCCTGTCTATCACTCCTTCACAGGGCTGCYGGTAACTCTCTCCCTCTCACATCATTCCTAGTTTAAAGCCCCTCTTATCAGGTTAGCCGTCCTACTGGCAAAAATAACTGCAGCACTTAGTGAAAGCAGACATCAAGTGATCAGGTGGTCAAAAAAGGAGCGGCTGGGCAGCCAAGAGCAATCAAAATACAACATTGAAGGACTACAAAAATAACAGAAATACTTACTAGGCAAAAAAGACTTGGAGAACATGCCAGAGTTCAGAAGAGAGAAAATGAGGGTCGGAATGGTTTAAGAGAAAGTTTGTCCATCCAAGCCTACTTCTACCAGCATATAGACAGAAATCTGAAATTCTGAAGTCCTGCCATCCTTTTCTCATCAGTAAGTTTGTTCACAACTTCCTGACAAACCATGCTTTTCCAGAATTGTTCAGGTAGCTTAAAGTGGGGAAAAAAAAAAAAAAGATTGTAGGCTTGGGACCCTTATCACTTGATTCCTTAGCTGTGTACATTATTACTAGCAATACTATATGAAAAGTAGTAGCTAGAGAACTTCATATTACTGTCTTGTCCTCTCATACCTCTGTGGTAATACACTCTGATTTGCCTATGGCCCATAATTTGGTGCTCACTGAAGATGTCATTCACTTCAGCTAATAGCGAACCATGTCATAAGTGTTTGTACACTGAAAATATTGAGGCTATGTCAAACACTTCAGCAAAGAACCATAAGATATAAGTAACAAATGTTTGCAGAGAGGTACAGTATAAGCACACCATCTTGCCCACATCTCTTAAGGAATGGTCTTATATATAACATTTGAAACAAATGCCCTAATTCTGGCTTGTTAGGAAAACCCATAACACTCTACAAAAATAAAATCAGCACAAATGAAGTAACAACTGTCCACATAATTTCTTTGCCAATTTCATTATGCCAAAGTATATTGCCCCTTAATATTGCAACACTTATAATAATTATTATAAACATCTTTATAACTATATTATTATAAAATATATTATTAAACTATATTTATATTATATTTCTATTAAATTATGTTTATATTATTATAAAATAATGTGTCCAAAGCAAGAACAGTGTTTAACAGTGATCTGCCTACTGGATGAGGGGAAGGCTGTGGATGTGGTCTACCTGGACTTTAGTAAGGCCTTTGACACTGTCTCCCACAGTATTCTCCTGGAGAAGCTGGTGGCTCATGGCTTGGGAGAGTGTACTCTCCGCKGGGTAAAAAACTGGCTGGACAGCTGACCCCAGAGAGTTGTGGTGAACGGAGTTAAATGCAGTTGGTGACCAGTCACCAGCGGTGTACCCCAGGGCTCAGTTTTGGGGCCAGTCTTGTTTAATATCTTTATCAATGATCTGGACGAGGGGGTGAGTGCTCCCTTAGTAAGTTTGCAGATGACACCAAGCTGGGCGGGAATGTTGATCTGCCTGAGGGTAGGAAGGCTCTGCAGAGGGATCTGGACAGGCTGGATCGATGGGCCGAGGCCAATCGTATGAGGTTCAATAAGACCAAGTGCCGGGTCCTGCACTTGGGTCACAACAACCCCAGGCAACGCTACAGGCTTGGGGAAGAGTGGCTGTAAAGCTGCCCAGTGGAAAAGGACCTGGGGGTGTTGGTTGACAGTCGGCTGAACATGAGCCGGCAGTGTGCCCAGGTGGCCAAGAAGGCCAATGGCATCCTGGCCTGTGCCAGAAACAGTGTGGCCAGCAGGAGAAGGGAGGTGATCGTCGCCCTGTACTCGGCACTGGTGAGGCCGCACCTCGAATACTGCGTTCAGTTTTGGGTCCCTCACTACAAGAAGGATATTGAGGTGCTGGAGCATGTCCAGAGAAGAGCAACGAAGATGGTGAAGGGTCTAGAGAACAGGTCTTATGAGGAGCGGCTGAGGGAGCTGGGGTTGTTTAGCCTGGAGAAGAGGAGGCTGAGGGGAGACCTTATGACTCTCTACAACTACCTGAAAGGAGACTGTAGAGAGGTGGGTGTTGGTCTCTTCTCCCAAGTAACAAGTGATAGGACGAGAGGAAATGGCCTCAAGTTACGCCAGGGGAGGTTTAGATTGGATATTAGGAAAAATTTCTTCACTGAAAGGGTAGTCAGGCATTGGAACAGGCTKCCCAGGGAAGTGGTGGAGTCACCATCCCTGGAGGTATTTAAAAGACATGTAGATGTGGCACTTCGGGACATGGTTTAGTGGGCATGGTGGTGTTGGGTCAACAGTTGGACTTGATGATCTTAGAGGTCTTGTCCAACCTTAATGATTTTACGATTCTATGATTATAACCTAGAGACTTAAATGCACAAATCTCTGGGTGTTCCAGAGGGTAAMTGAGAAGGCTCTCTCCCAAGATCCTAAATTGCAGAGATCCTAAGTTGTATGTTGAGAGTTAGACGACACTCATCAATGCATCATGCTCCACTGAAGTGTGTTTGAGATTTGTGTTCTGACATAATAGGAACTAAAAGTCATAATCTCTCCAGCTATTGGCAAAGTGCTGGGAAATAACCCTAGCCATCCAAGGAGACTGAGATAGTATAAAAATATTTATTTTAATGCTAAATATGTTTGGAGCCACAGACTCTGAAAATTGTTTTAAGAAAGATATGGGGAATAATGATCCAAGGAACTTAATTTTGTTTTTAAATGTATCAGTGTTTCAGGGAATGTAATACTAAAGCCTCCTACAAAGACATATGAGATACAAAAATCCAAAATCGCTGAGTTCCTAGGCTGTAGAAGCTACACAGCCTATACCACACTCTACTAAAAAAATGTTTTAAAAATGTGTTGCTTTTTCTTTTTTCTCAGGCTGTGCTTTTCTGGTCACATTAACACGTAATTAAAGGGTCACAGATGAAGACATTTTGCACTGAAGAGGAAATCAGCATGTACCTAGAATATCCAAGACAGCCAGGTGCTGACAGATTCATTAGAACATCTTTCCTCAGAATCAGTCTTAAAGATCAAGAGAATATTGTTTTTTTAAGGCAGAGCCACCTTTAGCCATCTCCTGAAGAAGAGAGTAGATGATAATTGATGTGTGCTGGAGAGCATGATGTGCAAGCAGAGTGATTTATTAGCAATTAAAACTAAGGCAGGAAAGCATCAACTTGATTGTTTTCCTACAGAGTTAGAAAGAAAACCCCATAAAACATCAGAAACTGTTACTGATGGTCTCTACTGGCCTGCAAGAACAAATGGTCATTTGGTATTTTTTAAACAGCATTCCAAATTAAATTACGTGAATACAGAAAACAGCAGTTATATAAGTGATCAAATGCTGATCATTTAAAGACTTTATTTCATTGCTGAATAGCCCAGCTTGTGATGGGACTTAGAATAACCCTTTCTCTGTTTCCCCAGTAGGGCTGGACAAGCAGTACTGGGCTTATAATGAAAACAATTCAAATTCAAACAACAGGAGACGGACTGCAAAAACTCAATAGTCTTTACAACAGAAAAATAAAACATACTTCTTTTTCAAAGCAACCAAAACTTAAACATTTTTAGGAATGACAGCTTTCAGGTGTAGAATGTGAATGCATAAACAGATAGTGTCACACCAAGCTTCCAGCTCCCTAAAATCGTGGAACTGAACTAAATTTCTGCTTTTTGATTACACATACTTTGTTTAATTAGAAAGGACAATGAAATTATTACTTCAGCTCTACAAAACTCTGTTTTATCAGAAGTAGCCACTATTTTCTCCCATATCATGTCCTCCTTCTACCTTCCTATTTTGTACAGCACCCTTCAAAATCCATTTAACACTACAAAAACAACACGAGCCCTGTCTCTCCTGAACTTCTTTGAAACTGTGCTTGCCCAGTAGACTCAAGTGTAGATGCAGCGGCTTCTGGCAGACAATACTCTTCTGCTGGAATGTTTTCACACATACCCCAGTGACATATATTTAGAAAGCATAGCTCTCTTCCAATAGGGCACAATGGGACAGAATTACGTTGGCAAAGAAACATTGAAAAGACAGGTAGACATTTTTGTTTCCTCCAAGGCAAAAAAATAATTCCATAAAAACTTCATACTGTAGAGGCTGAGAAGCTGTGGCAAGGGTTGTCAAGGACCCCATACATCCCACTAAACACAACACAACATTACACATTTTTCTAGACTTCACCACCACAACTGCACTTAATTTCTGGGCTAAGCTTCACGGCCCTTGGAGAATGCATGAAATCCTTCTACCATGTCTGCTACAGTGTGTTCAGGAAAAGAGGGCTACATGTCAGTCACCCCAGGTCCACTCCAGGTCCACTGTAACTCCATTCATTACAATTTTGACCACACACCATAAAGCAACAGAAATTAGCAACATACGTTTGTGCCACTTAAAGTTCCCATCAGGTATGATTGCCTGTGTACAAATTGATGTAGAGCATAACAGATGGGGAAAGATGCATTGCTCACTGCAAAACAGCGCCAATACACGACAACTAAATTGCTGCCCAAAAAGACAAGCCTGTTTCCAGTCCCTTATCACCTGCTACAGGACAGCCTCTCTCTGCGGCTGTTAGCTGCTTGATTAGCCCAGCTGTAATGTGAAACTTTAGCCTAAAGGTGGTGAAACTTTGGCCTGAAGGTGCAGTTGCACAAGCAGCTGAGCTCATCTAACAGCGCACTGCTGCTGGAAAAGGGCTGTTCTTACTCCCTTTGCGTCCTTCCTCCTTTCCTCCAGCCACTCCCTGAGCTGTCCTTCACATCTTGCAGCAGCCCTGGTGTGTGCTGGATCTTTCACTGGGATGGCTAAATCCACCAATCCAACAGTAAAAGGACCTCAGAATCACTGGGGTTGATCTTGAATCACTAGATCACTTATCACAGGAACTCAGTCTTGGAAATGAATGGTGAGGAATGGGGAAAATGGGTAGTTCTTTTTTTAACAACACTGAACTGTTCAACTTATTTTAAACTTATTTTATGATGATTTTAACTATACATTCCTTGTAATTCAAAGATGTTTTCTGAAACTCTTGCTGTCGGCCTTTAGGTTTTCTACTTTCTACCTTACTGTTTCAATATATTACCTGAATATTTAATCTGAGTCTGAAGTTTGCTGCATGCATGACAATCTTGCCTATTCTTCCTTGTTTTAGTATGTTGATACTTGTTTCATTTCTAAATAATCAAATTATACAAACACATATATCTTGACGTTCCAGGCATGGCCTTTGCACAAGGGTCTTCTGGCTGACCTTTTACATCCAGTAACAAATCACGCTTTGCTCTGAATGTTCATTTGCGCTTTAGATTAACTCAGACTTCATTTTCATTAAATACAAAAAACATCCAACTTTTTTTTACCTCTTTTAGAACTAAAAATTCATGTTTTTGTCAGTTCACAAAGGGTTTTTTCCCCCATTGTCCTAGAATTACATCTCACAGAACAACATCCTTTCCACTGTGTTGCACCACATACTCATGTAAACGGAAACACATCACATTATCTCCAAGTAGCAGCTCCTTGTTGTTTTCAATAATACATGGCAGAAGTCTCTCCAAATTCAAAATCTTACATTATTCCACACTGCTGAATTTATCCCATTTTTCTGTACTCTCTCTGACCTGTTAACTATTGATTGTAATTCCTCCGCTCGCTGCTGCACCAATAAGTCTTCAACCAGGTATTAAAAGAAACATTCAGAAGCCTCCTCCTCACAGCCAGCAAGCAGTAAACTGCCAGCCAGTTATATATTCATGTCCACATTACCACCTGTTCATAGACCTTTCATGTACACTTACTTTCTTGCACTACATCACTTTGGGCATCACCCATTACTGTAACTTCTGTCTTTTGTGAAGAGCCGTACACTTCATGCAATTACATTTTGCTGTATTGAACACTCCCTGAAAGGAAGCACAAGAGGTCACTGAAGAAAGAATTGCTCAGTCCTGGCTCACTTCAGATCATTATCATTTTGAGACATTCCCTGCTGTATGTATTGGCACTAGAAAAGGCCAAATGCAGCTAAGGTCTGGAGATGATTTGGATTCAGAATATGAGAGCAAAGAAACCTTTAGGATAATTGCATCAAATATTATTTCTTCTGGGCAGCTAAATGAATTTTTTTTAGATCTGTGCGATTTGTATAAAGTAAAATGAAACTCAGCAGCCCCAGAAATCTGTTTTCAAGTGAAATAGTACAACTACTCCACGTTTTATTTCCTTGTGGATTTTTACGTCTTTCCCTTAGTGTAATGAGAGTTACACACTTTGTTCAGCATAATCAATAACAAATTGACTTCTTAAATCCTAAAAAAATTTTGTGGCTGTTGCAGTTACTATATTGGATAGAAAGGCAGTGCAAATCTAACCTCACCAGAAGACTGGAGGAAAAAAAGTCTATTTTCTCTTGATACTAGTTAGATAATTGCTAGAGAACACTTTAACTCAGGCATTTACTATGTCTGATCATTCATCAGCTTTGCATATCTTTAAGGCACAGGTGTCTGATTATAAGTACTAGCAGCTCTTATTCAAGGCACATGGTTCAGATAAGAATAATCAACGCCTTTATAAAGAAAAACATTTCAACCAGTGGCACCAATGCTCCTTCCGCAGGTTTAGCTGAAGTAAAAATATTGTAGCATTAAAAGTATTTCAGCAGTCTCATTTTTTCATTTCTATTTGTCCCACATATCCAATTTAAAATGCTTAAAAATTTAAAAATGTTTCTTTTAGAATTAAAGGGAAACAAAAAATGTCATGGGAGTCATTACCTGGGTCTAGGATTGAAGAATTTGGATTCAGTTCTGAGGTGTCACAAATCTCGTGTGCTTTAAAGAAATCAATCTGTGTCTGCAATGCTCCACTATTTAGATTATGTGCCTTTCAATCCACTAGCTGACTAGTATTATGGGCCAATTATCTTGGTTATCTCATCTAAATACAAACAATAAATACCTCAATACACATAATAAACAAAAATATTTTAAGATTTAAGACCCTCTACTGATCTGTAAGCAACAGCTGGCAACAAACAGTCAGCATAAATCCATAACATTGGTGGATTTAGAAGAATTTATAATGTCTAAGATGCAAATTATAAGACACTCTGGAGTTGAAATTGTGTATTTAATGTAAACCCATTTAATAATGAGTACAAGACTGACTGCCTCAGAGCGGTGGCAAGCAATTACCTCCGAAATGCAGAACAATTTTGTCTCAACTCAAACAAGAAAGCATCACACTGTATATAGACACCTCTTGGCAATTTTTTCAAATTCTTTCCTCTTGCTGATGTAACAAGGCTCCTCTGCCCTGTAAGTAACAGACAGAGATAATTTTACTTAATAACTTTTGGTGGTGCGACAGAGCAAAGCAAAGAAAACAACACAATAGTGAATAGTAACCTTTACTGCAAGAAAGCTCAAACTGAAAAGCAAAAAAGTGAGGATTGTTTTCCTTACTTGGGAAGGGAAGAGAAGGATAACAAAGCACAATTAAAGTGCATAGAATATACTTATGTTACTAATAAACTTTCCATTTGAAAAGCAAGTTTCACCACATACTGTGAAAATGAGGATTTTTAAAGTGACGTTTTATGAAATATTCCTGAACTATACAGTTGTAGATTTCTCTTCTATCACAGAGCTATATGAAATCTGCTAATGGATAGACTCAAACCACTGACACAAAATTGGAAGTCAGTGTCCTGATTACCAATTCAGCAGCCTAATTTTTCCAGTTTAATTTCTGACACAAAAGTATGTTTTAAAAAGTATTTCCCCATTTCCCTTTACCTATGATCTTCTTCATTTAAATATTTGTAAAAATACAGTTGGACAACTGATTTTTCCTAATTGAGAAATTTTATGTATTTTTATGTTCATATCAAGGTTTCCTCCAAACTAAAGACCTGATTTATACCTGTGTGTTTTCCATTTAATTAATGGATAGTCGTGATTTATCCGTGAGATGTTAAATGACTCAATAAATGCAACCTAAAGTTAAATAGATTATATATTAACCACAAGACTGAAATTATTCATAATCATGATTATAAGAAAATATATAAAGTTCTCATGAGATTATTACTAATTACCTGAAATCCAAGGTTATCATCCATTGCTATATAACACAGTAATGTATATTCCTGCTAATGTAAGAGTTTCAAGACACTAATTCACTGAATAAACATAATATTTCACTATGAACATGACTCAATTATTTTGTAAAAGCGTATTGAATCTTTCTTATTTTAAAAGCATATCTTATGGGGATATGGCTTATAGTCACTTCTTAAAGTAAAAGCAGATGAAACTAAAATCACTTAAAAATTACCCTTGAAGAACAGATGGCTTCAATGCAAATGTGAAGTATCTTGCAATTTGTGTCCAATAAATTGAAATTGATTTCAAGACTTCCCTGTGTGTTTAGGCTTACAATTTAAAACCAAGGGGAAAAAAAATACTAACCACTGTTATTGTTACAAAGGAATTTCAGATTATGAAGTTACTGTTTATATTTGTTCGCTTCTTTAACACCAAACACTATTAGTCTTGTTTTGGTGGACAACATTTTTCAACAAATTTTAATCCCTTCTGCCTGTGTGTCCATATGTGTACAGATGAAATATATAGTATTGGAATTCAGAAACATATATAGGACTGGAGTCATRAAGGAGAGTAACACTCAGGCCGCATTTGACATCAGAAGAGGGAGGGTGAGAGAAGCTCCAGGGGCAAAGTCATGAATCTATAGGCATGAAGTTTAACAGCTCACTGGGATCACCAAGTGAAGTTATGGTTTAACCATGAAAAGCCAAAAAGATAGCTAAAGCTGAATAAGGTGAAAGGGACTACAGGAGCCATCAGGCTGCACGGAGCTACCTTAGCTCCAGAGACTACAGGGGGTTGCTCAGCAAAGCCATGGTTAGGGACAAAGTTGAGGTTACAGTGGCACTGACAGAGAGGTGGGATAGAGCGGGTACCAGGATATGTTTTAACAGTGGCATTAGTTCAGGCCAGACGCCTGCATTCGTATTTGTTGCTCAAATTTGATTAGCTGCTGTGTTAAAATCAATGGTAAATTTAGAAGAGACAGGAGCTGATGCTCTAGGAATAGAGTCTAGGAACAGTATCAAACTAGGCAACCTGGATATTTCCACTGCTGAGGATAGAGGGGGCTGGGTCCAGATGGACAGAGGCTAACAAAATCAGAGTGTGCCTGGTCCTGACAGACTATGTTGCAGGCTGGCCACCTCAGTGGTCACCTGAGCATTAACCTATTCTTTGACCAGACTTTCAGCTAAGATTAGGATCTAGTACAGAGTAAAACAGAAATACTAGTTTAATTTTTGATACAGTGCTTCAGTGTTCCCCTGATCCAAGAGTTTCATATCAGAGTAGAAAGGCCTGTACCTGTCCCATATGGAGCCGCTCAGCATGTTTAGACACTGTTCTCTCATCCTTTGCAAACTATGATTCTTATGGAAACATTTGTTAAAGGTGTTGCAACATTTTATCTGAAAATAACATACTTCGAGTGCCAAATCACTAATTCAGCTTGATATGATTCTGCCCCAGTGTAATTACAGACAAAAGCTTCAAGTGCTTCCTTCAAGTCTGCTGTGACAATACTAGCTCAAATGTCAAACACAAAGATGAACAAAATAATCAGGAATAGCTCAGCTTTCTCCAGAATATCATTGATTACGTCATTCTTCAAGCACCCACGGTTTCCTGTGTAGTGAATCATGGGAAGCAAAACACCTGCAAATTTCTACTAGCACCTTGATGTGAATGGCTTGGCACCTGCCATTAAATAAGTCTATAAAACTAAGGTTTCCCCTTTTTTTCCCCCCCTTCTCCACAGACATAGATATGTGCATGTGGTTGTGGCTTTGTCTCTGGTTTGCATTTGAATTTTCCTTCTAAGCACTTCTCAACAACACCTATCCAATATTTGCAAGCAAGAGAACAGAATGAGACATTTTTGTCATGACACATTTATAAGTGCAGACACCAACATAACCCCACTGATACGACATATAAATTACTCCTCTGTAAAAGAATCAAAGCCTTTATTCTTTACAATTTAATAAAGGCTAAAAGTATCAAAACGGTAAGTATTAATGGTGGTAAGTGATTAACAAAATTGTTAATTGTTTAAATGCAGGCCATCAAATCCCAGCATATGCTTTTCTTCAGCTTATTTGTTGCCAGGCTGAGTTTCATCCCTAATGATGTTTTGTGCAGACAGCAAGAAAATCCAACTACTGAGTAGAAACCTCTTTTTTGTGTCTAGTCAGCAGCTGGTAAGCATTGGAAAAGAAAATTATTTCCAGCTATAGTTGTCAAACTTGCATCATATGTTTAATAGGACTTCAAAATCTAAGCAGACAGTGTTAGAAGGGTGTCCCATTGCATTACATACATAAGCAATTGGGCACTAACAGAGGTATACTGGAGAACATGAACCGATGTCTTTGCTGAGACAAGTCAATGCACTTGCAAGTTGTCCTGCTCCAAAATGGAAAGTTTCTCCACAGGAGTGACAACAATTCATTTGTTTAATGCTTTATATGTAGACACAACCTCCAGTGGCTCTTTGGGGCATTCAGTTAACAGAGGAGATGTTTTACAGCTTAGAGCACTTAAGAAACCTGGTTACATTTTGCAAGTACCCTACTCTAATATAATTTTAACACAGACCAAACCTTTCCTGGATCTCAAATGGTTGCCACAAAGATAGAAACAATGGTGCTAACTTTCCTCATAGGTAACTTGTTCCTCCCTTTTCTTTATCTGGTCTCCATTGTGGAAGATTTAATTGCGTGGTATGGAACATCAGAAGATCACAGCCACTGTGATGGTGAAGTGGAGCGCAAAAGCAGCATCAGCCCTCAGGATAAGTTCCTGAGTATTTATACATGATTTGTACTTTGGCTTATGTTTGGAGATGACAGTGAACATCAACTGAGAAAAGTCTATGGAATGACCCACAATTTTTTGAAAGGATAAATTGTTAGCTACTACAAATAATTTGTATCCATTACCTTGATAATTCACAAGTGGTTCATAAGTGTTTGGTTTATTCCTAGCTGTTCTTTCCCAGCCCCCACCCCCACCCCCCTGCAGTGTTTTCTTTCCTTCCAGACATGTTGTATTTGATTAGTGCTGGGTGATTAATGTTACCATTCCTTTTACAGTGTGATCCTCACATCCTCATTTGAATATTATTGTGGTACTTAATTTGCTGCTCTGTTGCCATATGTCAAAAAAATAAAAGGACACTCATGCTGTCTTCTTGTCACTATTATACGTTTACTAAACAGTTTCTAAAGCCACAATCAGATCTGCACATGAAACTTTTTAAAACAGCAAGACCTTTGCCAGCCATCATCTTAGATATCATTCCAGCTCCCACTTAGGCCAAATCAGTCACTCAAACAGGAGATAAGCATCTACACTTGCAGGTTGTTCCTTGCTTGCAGTTAATATAGTCAAAAATAGTCAAAATTCTCTTCCTTCATTCAATAACGCATAATGGCGACACTCATTTGCAATAAAATCACAAACCCTTAGGATAAATTAAACATTTGTGCAGTTGGAAGCTATAATTATATTTTTAGGTCGCAGAAGGGTTTTCCCTTGTTTTTCCTTATCTGTGTTGTGGACCTAAGCCTTGCGGGTGGCGTATCTGGCAGCCACCACGCAGACAGTTTGTCCACTCCTCAGGCAATCTGTCAATCAAGTTTCAGTCATCTGATTTCCAGTCCTTTCCTAACTGTGTTGCTACTCCACAGCTGCACAAAAGCCAAAACATCATGGCAACGAAACACAATCTTGAAATCCACTGTGTTATCTCACACTTAGAAAATCAGATTCTAACATTTTCTTTCAAGCAATTTGTTTCTACAGTAGGCTGTATTGAATTTAAGAAAATGTTTCRAGGATTGCATGACCAATAATCACATATTAAGTAGCATTGATTGTAACTTAGCAATTTTCTTCTTAAAACATTACTCAGTCCTGAAGTATTTTGCCGATTTTTTGTTCCGAGACAAAGATGTGTGGCACAGAAGTAGGAGGCTAGTAGGAATTTCACACAGCACGAAGAGAAATTTGAAAATTTTCTTGAGAAATCTGTATAACTGAAATTCTCTGTGAATCACTCTGTTTTTCTGAAGTTTACAAGGGCCTTTAATATTAAACTGATATTTTTAAGTCAGTTTCCTATCCTATGCTTTAGGATTTCTGGGTTAATTAAGCTATAAATTGCTAAAAGTAAAAAATTATCTGAGTAAACAGGGAAAAAAAAAGATCAATTACTGGTTGAACATCCATACAACCAGATGAAGCTGATGTTTAGAATTATTAGTTCAGGGAAAAAAGCTACAAAGAAAAAAATAAGTTTCTATAAAGTTAAGTAAGCTTTAAGCATAGCAATAAAGAAACATTAAAAATTTTACTGTGGAGTTTCAAAAGCACCTTTCATAGGAACAATTTACAAAGCATCTTGAGATAAAATGGCAGAACAATTAATCAGTGAACATTTGATCATTGCTAGTTAATAAATCTGCATCTGACTATATAATCAATTACTTTATGTGGACACCAACATACTTTTGTGGAGGAAATTAAATTGCTACTCTTTTTTGCAACAATCTGCACTTTATAAAAATTGAGCCTAAGGAAAGTGTTCTTATGGCATTTACAGAACAGTAGAAATTACCAAAATTACTCATTAAAAAAATTAGATGTCTGAAAATTGAGGAAAATGTATCCTCCTTCCTAATACACGCCATTTCATTTTTGAAGTGGAAGATATTTTCTTACAATAAATGTCAGTGCAAATTTTGAGTAAATATTTCCCCTAATTATTTGGACATTTTAAGTAAGCCTGATTTACTTGCAGATTTGTTTCTACTCAAAAGTGCAAGTAAGATGTTGCTAGCTGAAATATATTTAAAAACAATGGATTTTAAACACATGCTGTAGACTCTTGATTTAGAACCATCCCAATCTGGAAACAGAAATATGTGTAATCTTTCCAACCAAACAGGTTTAACTTTCATATATCTGAAAAGTTTCAAATTAATTGTTTACAAGAAGGAGTTATTTGCAGAAATTACATTGAGAAGAAAGCTGAATAATATTATTAGAACAATATCTTTGCAAATACAATTTGCAAACAGAAAAGGAGGCAAAACATTCAGTATGAATAAGTCATTATATTCTTCTGAAAATTCAGTTTTAAAATTAACTTATACATCAACAGTTTTTATATTTTTGAGGGACTGGGTAGAGCATAATCTTTCTGCTTGCAAAAGTTTGCAGGCAAACTACAAGGAATATCTATGTACACACAAAGACCCCACCAAAACCCAAGCCTTGGAAAGTTTAAGACCAGCTTCTGCTACATTCTGTAAGAATACACATTTCACAGACATTTTCTTGTCTAAATGTCAGCAGTATACACACTTATTAGACAAACTGTCAACAATCGAAGGAGGTTTGCTATGGCTGAATGTCATCTGCAAGTTTTTAGTAGTCTAGTCTCACCATCTGACAAATGTTAATGGTTTAGAAAGGCAGCAGATCCACTCAAGCAAGAAATGTTCCCTATGAACAGAGAAAGCRTAAATGAGACCCTACAGTAATAACTGTTAATATGACTTGCTTATGCAACAGCAATTTCAATCAGTCTTTATAAATCAGTCTGATGCAGATATTTAAATTTTCTTTATTTTGCACATCCACCTGTATGAAGACTCCTCAATCATTCATATTCATGTGCACTGAAAAAATAAAGCTTAAAAAAAAAAAAAAACTGTGATAGTTCCTGAGCTACAGAAATTAAATCAGTTGTTTTGCTTTTCAACTCTATTTCACAACTTCAGGCAAACAGAAATAAATGACAATTGCTGTCCACTCAAGAGTGAAGCAGGTAAAAGAACTGCTTTTCACAGCTCCCTTTAAATTCAATGTAAATCCCTTGTTATTTTTCTGAAGATGTCTCAGTAGTTCTGTAACATACTGGTGGTTTACTTTTCTTCTTCACAGAACTTGTTTTTAAATGAGGAGCTTTGTCTTACCAACCTAATGGATAAACTCAAACCTGAATGGATTATTATTATTACTATTATTGCAAGATGGATGAATTACCTGGGAGGAGGGAAGAAAGGATGGAGGAGAAGGGAATTAGAACCATAGAATCACAGAATGGTTTGGATTGGAAGGGACCTTAAAGATCACCTAGTTCTAACCCCCCTGCCATGGGCAGGGACATCTTCCATTAGATCAGGTTGCTCAAAGCCTCGTCCAACCTGGCCTTGAACGCTTCCAGGGAAGGGCCATCCACAACCTCTTTGGGCAATCTGTTCCAGCATCTCGCCACCCTCACAGTAAATAATTTCTTCCTAATATCTAACCTAAACCAACCCTCTTTCAGTTTAAAACCGTTACCCCTCGTCCTATCACTAGACTCCCTGATAAAGAGTCCCTCTCCATCTTTCCTGTGGGCCCCCTTTAAGTTTGATGTGTAAGGAATGAATGCTGAGACATCTCAATATAGCAATAAAAGAAAACTATGATAAACTGGTATACACTTTTAACATTAAAGCTGTGATGGTGAGAAAACACCAAGATCATAAAACCCTCTTTAAGATGGCAAAAATACAATTTTGTCAGGAAGAGAAAGTCAGGGTAAACTTAGTCACACACAGTTTTATCCTTTAACTCTTTATAATGAATCTATAAGGATGTAGGTCACATTCACAATTAGTTTAACTAGGAGAGGGGAAAAAAATGGTATTCTTTTTCTGTGGATTGTCAATTTCAGAAATAATTATTTTAAACAGAACTTTGTTATAACTGTAATTCAACTTAAAAGATCCTATCCACTTAGAAGTTAATGCTTTTACAGCTTTAGAGAGACATTTATATGCTTAAAATATCATAACCTTTGCTATTAAAGTTTCTTCCTGCAACTAATCTTTTCCCATTTTCCTACCTCTGTGACTGATCCTGGTTTTTCTTTGCTTTATTGCAATTTTATAGCTTAATTCAACCTCTTTAGTTTTTTTGCTATTGGCCATTTATCTCCTATAGTTTCTACCTTCACTTCTTGGGTAGCTGGGGTTTTTTTCTTCTTTTTAACTATCACTGGAGAAAAACAGACAATTAATAAATCCAAATTTATTTATTTACTCTAGATATGTGGAGTTGAAAAGACACGACACTTGAACAATCAGTAGCCTTTTGGTCTTGAATCCCTTTTGCCAATTTTAATTTTTTCTTTCTATAATATTAAGTCATGACATAGGCTCAGACTCATCCCAAGCAAAACTAAGCTATTTCTATTAAGTGGGCAGAGGTCAGTACAAACTTCCTACAGGAATTTTTCACTGTACATTGTGATCACTATACTTGCGGACAAGATTACTAAAGTCTTGCAGAGGTGTTCTTTCAGACACACTTTTTTTTTATATAATAGTTCAGTAGTTCCTTTAATTATTTTACTAAATGGTCAAATGTGGAGGATGAGGAAAAGATTTAACAGAGCAAATGCCAATATTAACTTACAGAAGAGAATAGCTGCAACAAATGAAAGACTGAGAATAAAATCTAAACATTTTCATAATTAAATTTATAGGACTTATTCCTGATAACGTTTTTTTTAAAGAAGAAGAGAATATTCTAAAATGTAAGCTTCATTGCGTGCAAGTAACATACTATGACCAGTGGTACTTTGAGACCTTTTTAAGTATTTCAAGATACTTTTTAGTGTCTCCAAATAGATCAAATTTGGCAAAAATAAATTCCCAAATTTTATTTCTAGTCCCAGCATCATCCTTACCTTTTCCTACATTTTTTCCATTAATTTATTATCTTTATCTTGAGATCATTTAGCATCCCTATTGTTCTATTTTAAAAGCCATTTTAGAATTTCACTGCTCTGATAGTTATAAAACTTCTCCTAATCCTGAGCCATATAACCTTGCCACATTACTTTGATGCACTCATAAATGTAGTCGTATCCCCCACCACTTTCTGTTTCCTAGGCTCAGATTAAGATAGGGATTCCGGACTCTATTAATTGATGATAGAAAATAGTAGTAATGGAAATGTTATGCAATGCAAACACTCTCCACTGCAGAAGTCTCTCAGGATGATAGCTGTTAGAATTCTCCACCAAATACTCACCTGGATGATATATTGGCTATATTCCAGTAATTAACAAAACAACTTGCAAAAGCTCTGCTTGAAAAATGCTGTCAGATCAAGATACTTTGAACTGATTGAATTCATTTTAAGTGACAGGTCAAACACACATGGAGTTATGCATAAGGTTTAATTATTCTTATTTCTGTAAATGTATGTAAAAGGAAATACTTTGATCAATTAAGTAAATAATCTTTTAAGAATGACTACACTGAAAAGTTTAATCTTGAATGGGGGAGTTCAAGAGATTTGAAGGTAAAGAAGCACATAATTATATTCAATATTGGAGCCTGTCTCCTGAGGAAAGGAAGGGGACCGGTGTGCAAAAAGGGGCTACCTAGATGAATCATCTTTTTGAAAACAATAGTAGAAAGAAATAGAGACTGTTGAAGACAATGTCTGACGGCAAGGAAACTACACACGGACAAAAGGCCATTCCAACTAGGTCTTTCCAAGAACAATTTTATTATTTTCTTCATGCGGGGAAGGGAAAAAAAAGAACAAAGGAAAAAGGTGGAACCACTCCACACTGACATATGGCACAAATACAATCTCAATAGTTAACATCAATTTTCATTAAGAAGGTAAGATATGACGGTAATTATTCCCCTAGCAAGAAATATGAAAACAAAAATGTCCACAGCTGAGGTGGAAATAATTTATGCTCTGCTCTTCAGGGAATGAGGCAGGGGAGAGGGAAAGAGGAGCAGATAACCACTATTCCAAAACAATCGTTGCTAAAATAACAGCCTGTAGTATTACAAGAAAAAGAACCATAGATCTGTCTGTTCTAGAGCAGGTATCCAAGAACTGCAAAACAGCAAACGTGGCGTAGACAACTACAGAACTCTGATTGAACTCAGATCTATGCGCGGTCTTACAACAGTTTTTGAAGGATGTGGGAGAATAATGGACTTCACAACTCTATGACAGTTATAAGCAGAAGCCGTTTATTGCTTTGATTGACTCCAATATATACCATAATAATTGCTGAGTCATGGCGCACACATATCTGATTGGTTCTAAGTCTCTGCGCACACTCTTATTATAGGCTACATGCTACTTATCACACACTGTCCACACGCCTTAAGCTGCTATATGATTGGTTATAATATTTCCTTATCCGTTCTTGCCTGCGTGTCTTCTTCTCCGTGTTCATACTTCCTGTTTTGCTGTCTTTCAGTTACTTGCGGTCACCCTTCGGTTACTTGAGTTCATCTTGCTCTCAGTTCATTTCTATGCAGTCGTGCCCATTCTCATATAGGAAATTCCCCACAGAAGGAGACAGTAATCAAGGACATGGAGAAAAATGGAAAATGGTATAAAATACACACTATTTTTATCAAAGGTCAGACTTCACGATGTCAGACTAACCTAATATCTCTTTTTTGTTAAGATAATTCACTTCTTAATCAAAAGAAACGCAGTAATTTTTATCTAGCTAGATTTAAGTAAATCATTTCATTCTGTGCCCCGGGAGAATTTATCCTTTAAGGTGAGGAATGCAGGAATTAATGCAAAACTGGTGAGATAGTGCATTGGGTGTCCCTGTCAAGGTGATGGCAGCCGGTGGCTGCAGGGGTGGCCTCTGCGAGGAGGGGCTGGAGCTGCACCCTGACAGCTATAACCGGTTCCAGAACRTTCCAGATGGTTCACCTGGCTCCAACAGACCCACTGCAGGACACAGCTGAGCCCTCAGCCCAGCTGATGGCATCTGTGGGAAAACATTTAAGGAAGGGTAAAAACACTGCACAGCAGCTGTGAGAGAGAGACTAGTGAGAAGAAAAATGTGAGAGAAACAGCCCTGAAGATACTAAGGCCAGTGAAGAAGGAGATGGAGGAGGTGCTTCAGGCACCAGAACAGAGATTCCCCCGGAGCCCATGAAGAAGACCATAGTGAGGCAGGTTGT
This sequence comes from Oceanodroma leucorhoa, assembly GCA_030449065.1. Classification (NCBI taxonomy): domain Eukaryota; kingdom Metazoa; phylum Chordata; class Aves; order Procellariiformes; genus Oceanodroma; species Oceanodroma leucorhoa. The sequence goes on along the minus strand of JASVER010000103.1, from coordinate 2,060,452 downwards.
CCTCCTGCAGCCCATGGAGAACCACAGTGGAGCAGATATCCACCTGCAGCCCGTGGAGGACTCCATGCTGCAGCAGGTGGCAATGCCTTGAGGGAAGTTGCAGCCCGTGGAGAGCCCACACGAGAGCAGGTTTTCTGGTAGGAAGTGTGGCCCATGAAGGACCCACGCTGGAGCAGGGGAAAAGTGTGAGGAGGAAGATGCGGCAGAGACATGCTATTAAGGATTCCATTGCCTTTTCCACTGTGCAACTCAGTGGGGGAGATAGAAGAGTGGAGAAAGAAGAAATGAAGTTGAACCTGAGAAGAAGGGGCAGAGGTGCAGGGAAGGTGTTTTAGTTTTTGTCCTTTTTTCTCACCATCCTTCTCTATTTTTAATTGGCAATAAATTAAATTAATTTCTCCACATCAAGTCTGTTTTGCCTGTGATAGTAATTGGTGAGCAAACTCCCTGTCTTTATCTCAACCCAGAAACTTTTACGTCTTATTTTTTATCCTTTCCCGTTGAGGAGGCGGAATGTGAGAGTGGCTGGTGGGAGTCTGGCATCCAGCCAAGGTCAGCCCACCACAGATAGTTAATAAACTGGCTATGTGCAGTGAGTAATATTGAAAGGACAGTTATTACAGTAATGGAGTTTTGGGCGGGTCGACTTGCCCCCCCACCATTTTCATTAGTTAACTTCCTTGTGGTGTGCACCTATGACATTCATAGATGACAAAGTCAGAAGATACAGCCTCTGTTGAAGAGATGGCTCAACTTTGATGGTCCTGCAGCCTAGAGTAATAGAATGGGAATGACACATAGACACACAGTTTAAAAATTTCATTCTCAGGGACCAATGACAAGACATGCATCTTTTGGTTCTGTCACTTTATTTTCTGCTTTTTCTTGCTCCTCTCTCTATGTGCCTCTTTTCTTCTCCGTGATTAGTTTCCTTCCCCCTTATTCTACTGAGCAGAAAAATTCATGCTAGGGGAAAGCATTTTGTTGGAAGACCAAGTTTTCATTATCGAACAGAAAATCTGGGCTTCTATCTGAGTTGTCCTAATAGCGGTTGCTATGGTGACATGCAGGTTGCAACGGTGGCTCTGATTCTCCCTCACAATTTCTAGCTCCACAATAAAAGAGTTGTTACATCTGTGAATGGTTTCTGATGAGCTTTCTTTAGGGAAACACTGTGAGGCATTAAGCACTTGCTTTTCTCCTACCCATTTGTATGGATAGGTTATGACTGCCCACGTTCAGGCTGAAAATCAAGGCATGAGGCAGAGGCGCTTACTAATTCCTCTCTGATGATTGCTATTGGTAGATTTGGCTGTAGTATAATTGAGGAAATGGGGAAGCTCCAGAGTAATTGTGAGCAGTCTCCAGCCTAAGCTTTATTTTAATTCCCAGCTAACCTTGTGCTGTTTGCCTTACACTTAAATTCTACCTTGCAAGCAGCAGTGGCTTCTTCACTTCCCAGCCTGGCACTGCATATATGAAAAGGCATCTCAGCTTTCTAGTATTCAAGATAACATAGTAAGAGACCAGATGACTCTGAAGAACTTCAGAGTGGTTACTTTATCATCCCATATTAGGACTACAACAAAGCAAAGCAAAGCAAAGGATAGCTATTTCTAACCTTTCCTACGAATACCCCATTGACTTCCCACACACTTTTAAGTTAAGCAGCAGACAAGGAAACTTCAGTGTTGCTTTGCAAGAACTCCATTGTTCAAACGTGACAGCCTAACATACTATAGTACAGAAAAGTAGTTCAATTCCTGTACAAACAATAGCTCTTCCACCCATGCAAACGGATGCAGGCCTGAGTTATTCTTGGACTAAAAAAAGAAGATAACAGACTTATTTTTGAATAACATGTTTATCCTGCTTAGGTATCACATGAGTAAAAGCAAGTTGGTAATGTTGCATTGCAGCAATGTTTCCAGCTTCATCTAAAATATGTTTTCGTGGGTTTTTTTGTTCTTGGTCTTATAGATCCTCCATGTGTTCACAAAGATAACGGTTTTTAAGATAAATTAGAGGTTTCCAAATCAGCTGAACCTGATGAACTTCACCTTGGATTTTAAAGAACCAGCTGATAAGATCTAAGTACTCTCTAAACTGTGTTTCCCTAGTCAAAACTAAAATCTTATTCCTTCTTTGCTAGTATGAATTATGATAGTCTGACTAGCTTACCTTTTCAATGAAGATGGACACAAACAAAAAATGGCATTATGCACTTGAGCTTTCACTCAATCATTTGCTGAGAGTCTTTTCATTCTTCTGATTAGCAAACCAGTATTGCCCTTGGTCTTCCCCATACTATTAATATATGTACAGAATTAATTACTGGAATTTTTGTGCCTCATCATGTAATTATGTAATAATATATCTCATTGTGTAGTGAGATATACAAGATTTCTTGAATGTCATTATGTACCCTGGCTGTTCTGATTTTGCTCCTGTATTCTCATGTTGTCTTTCCATACATATCTTCAGTAACCCAACCTGTTTTCCTCTTCCTCTGTGGCCTTTTTTTTGTGTATTTAAGGTAAATGAGTTTGAGCAGGGTAAAAGAGTCCATGAGTTAGTGATATCGGCCTCCTATCACACTGACTTGTCTTTCCCCAGCTTTGGTATTGCTCATACTTCTACCTTTCCTTTAAGGATAGCACTTTTCTTTTGTCACTCGGACTAGTTCTCCTAAGTCTTTTGTACTGATTCTCTGAATTTGTTGAAATCTTCCTTTCAAAACTTCGTGATCTTACTGTAAAATTTTGATTTTTTCAGAGTTCACTCTCAAGCAATTACTTTGCCTCTTAATATTCTCAGTATTGGTCTGAATTAAATCTAAAAGAACTCCCTACCATCTTCTTCATGTGTCACTTGATTTCTCCAACTTAAGTATTAAATCTTCAGCAGGACACTCTAAATATGTTTTGGACATTACATGCCCCGCTGTGCTCCCTTTGTGGTTACAGACTAGAAAGAAGTCCCACTAACCTCTAAGCTCTGAATTATTTTCTCCATTTAAAAATGTCTTTGTCTACCATGAGAGTCCATAGTAGATTTCTCCACTTTATTATTTCATTAAAATCATTATCTGGATAAGTCTATTTCCAGTGGTCCCTCAATTACTACATAGGCAAAGATATGTTTGGTAACTGACCTGCTACTCTTCACTTTCTCTCTTCTTTCTTCCTGTCATCGATAACTCTCTCCTGCTGACTTTGAGCCGTTGTGCAGGTGACTTCGTTTACCCTTCTTGTGCTCTTTTGTTGCTGTCCTCCATGGATCAGGTTTCAAGCTGTCCTCAACAGATTACGAAGCCAGTGTACAAAAACTTTTCCTCTTTCATGAGGTACCAACAACTCTTTAAGATTTACTTTGCAGTTGAAGAGGCCTGTTCCTCTTCCCAAGCCATGTGTTTTGTTTTTTTTTTCCAGGGTGCATCTGCCACTGCCTAAACCTTGACCATGAGCTGGAAAAACTGGTGAGAGCTTTATGCAAATCGCTGATAATTTCTCTGGCTGGTTAATTTCTTTATTCATGCATGTCTAAGCATGACCCGGATTGTCCTTTGCCTATATCTACTTCCTCCTACAGCTCTCCCAACTGCTTCCTGAGTAATTCTACTGATGACCGTACCTCTAAAATCCAACTTAATTTCAAATAAGAATGAAACAATTCAGAGTGAAGGAAAAAGGGGAAAAGTTGTTTTCTTGCTAAAGCATTTATTTTTACTGGTTTATTTGCCGTTACTCTTTTTTTTTACTGTGGTTACATAATAAAAATACAAAAGATCAAGTCAGAAATGCCATATTTTGATTTGAAAATGTTTTTCAGTTTTTCAAACATTGCTAGCTTTGGTTTTGTTTTGCTCAGTAAATAGTTATGACTCCTTCAAAGTGTTCTGATTTCAGTAGAAGAATTTTGTGCTGGCTAACATTCTAACAAAGTTTTTCTGACTACATCTTGATACTACACATATTCCTCCTACAGCTGCTGCTGAAATAAAATAGCAGCTCTGGGAGTATTACTTAATTGTATCTCTATTATTTTCTTCTTCTCACTTCTTTTTCTAATTCCAAATCATAGTCTCACGTTAATCTGAATGCTCTTAAAAAGAGCTTGAAAATGAAAAATACATAATTGTTCTATCAATTAATTTCCTTTTCTCCACTTAGGTAATTGTATAGCCTCCAGAATTATGATATGACAGGACCTTTCTAGTTCTACACAGTCATTAGAAAGGGAATTTAACCGTAATCCCTGTCAACTTCAGGCTATCACTGAATAGAAATGTGGTCTGTGTAACACATGCCTTGGAACAAATAGGATGTGACAAGCAAGGAGGGTCAGTAGATTACAGTTTTGAAATTGTAAGAATGGTTATACTATAATCCATACTCGTTACAGACTTTGCCAGGGCAATAGATGAGTCAAGTGTCATTTCCTGTTCTCTTCACTGTCTTTGTCTAGTACAGGAAGCATTAAAAATATAATTTCTAACACTATCATGTCAAGCAAAACAGAATGTAATAATAGGAAACTACCTTGGTCTTTTCACTTTTCTGCAGTTTGATTGGCTGGTCATTATAGTCCTACCTAATATTTCAGTGAAGCTGTTAGCAGGTAAAGAACTACAGTGCCAGCTGACCACATTATTGAACAGGTCAATGCATCATGAGACACACTTACATCCTATTCATCTATTTTTCTCTTGCAGTATAAATGCTGGAACAGAAACTGTGAGAGACAGATATTTTCCCCTTTTGCCCTTGATTGGATCATAGGTAAAATTGTGGTTTAGCTTTCCTTCAAGTTCAGAACAGCTGATCTGTGATTTCTTTTCACCAAGGAAACTGAACCAATGCAGCAGAAATAAGCATTAGTTTTATCACCCTCTGTGATTAGAAAATAAACATGCTAGTTGTAGTTAATATTTCTATCTTTATATAGTACATATACGTTCTATGTATAAAAAAAATAACATTACATATAGTGCAATCTTTCCTATGATCCTCAAAACCAGAGGATTCTTCTTTAATCCATGCTACATTATATGGTGATTTAAGATACTTCTATTAGCTAATCTAATTTTTCATTACTCTATCACTCCCAAAGTTCTGGTAGGGACTCTCCAAAAGACAAAGAAAACAAATAGTCTTTTAACCTCTGAATTTCCATCATTTTAGGCATGCACATAACTTCAATCATATGGCTGATGATTATTGTTGCCAAAGAATGTTAAAAGCAGGCTCATGGGTTGTATTTCATATGTAACATAAAATAAGGAATAATGAAAAGATACAACATACCTTATTCAGAGATATAGGACTGTGATTCTGCAGTCATTAATGTAGATTTGTATATACTTCATTGCTTGGAAKTACGAATCTTACTCGGGTGGGATGACAGCACATGATGAGTTTTTTTCCCCAAATTAGCCAGGCCACACAACTGAATATTTATGTTTCATTTATGTTGGAGAAGAACAAACAATACTTGATCCCACACAAATCTTTCTGGGACAAAGTTACCACTTAAAACATTTTTTTAATAAATTTGAGTCAGGAGAGCAAATTTGTACTGCTTCAATGCTCTGTGTCATGTGAAAACAATGGGCTTTTGTCCCTAATAGGTATAGATTCCAAAACTCGTGAGACAACCACAGAAATCTCTTCCAGACGTTAGGCTATGAATATTCCCCAAATGTAATCAAATCCAATTTCAAACAAATCTTTTCAAGGTTGACAGAACTGTGATACACATTAATTTTTTCTTATTCCCCAGTACTTAACATAATAGGGTATGTTATTCTTAAAACATTCATACCTGGCTAAGAACGCCTAAATCACCACACATTTCATAACAGACAGGGTCTTGCTCCTCCTCTGTTCAAAACAATTGCAAAATGCTTCTTGACTGAAACACAAACAGGAACAAGTAGAGCTACAGCTGGTTGGAAAGTAGTAGTCACTTTCCATTGAGAATTTAGTGTACTGTCTTGTGATATTCTAGGTCTAGTGGGTTAGTAAACTAAGCTTCCTGCATGGATTAATGCAGACTAACGTGTTTCCACAAAAAAAGGACATTAAAGTAGCCGATGACATTGTTTAAGATATCGCTCCCAGGCATAGTGCCAGATTCTAAGCTAGAGTAGTCTTTTACCTTCTGCTAAATTATAACATCTTAAGAGTGTTTTAAGCAGAATTGCTGACACAACCTTGATCAAAACAGGCTGAAATGCATGGCTCAAATTCAGGTGTGCAAACGTTTCCATTAGTATAAATGGCTTCTGCAACACAAGCAAAACGAAAGTCTCCGTTCACTGAACACAGTACAGTTTGTGTGTTTTTATCATCTGTGATTTATGAAAAAATGGATCACATTAAAAAACTTTCCAAAAGAAAACATTTCCACAAATTGAAACCTTGACTCAAGCTCAGATGACCAACTCTGGTCATGATTTCTAGTCAGGGACTTAGAAGCAGATCTAACAAGTTTCCCATGATTGATGGGCTATAAAACAGCTTTCTTGCTATTCTCTGTACCTTATCCCTCATGAATGAGTGAAGAAACTTTGTTCAGTTAGGTATACTTAGCAGAGATCCAGATACAGAGTAGTATCACAAACTTAAACTAACTGGGACTTCAGGTATCGTAACTATAGCATGAAGGAAGCAAAATAAATGCTAAACAGAGGTACAAAGACATACCAACAGCAAAGATTGCTACTGCAACCTACACTAAGCCCCCTTTCCCAAAGCCCAATTTTGAGAGGTAGTAGGAAGAAACAAGTCTGGGATTCCCTGAACCACTACCATTACCTGGAATCCTGGAAGTTTATTTCTTCAGGTAGGTTCATTCATTGCTTTTACAGTCATATCTGATGCCACCAGCCTGCCCCTCACTCAGGAATCCTAAGCACAGGCAGGCTGTGACCCTGTTGATGCTCTCACAGGCCCCTGCAAGATGCCTTTGCACTTTGGCAGCTTCCTTCAAGCTCTATGTTTCTTTTCTGTGAAGCAACCTCATTCCTGGCCTCCATCCCTGGCTGCATGCAGAGTGACCAGGATCTTCTGGCCAGAAACACAACTTCAGCAATATATACTGACCACATTCCCTCTCCAAGGCATTTCTGCTCATATTCCTGAGCTTCCAAGAAGAGTTACAAACTTACATCCTCCCCACGTGGCACAAGGGATCACTGTATTATGTAGGATTAGACAGTTAGGCTGGGTTTCAGAACAGGGACTTCGTTTTGTTTCCTGATTGGATATTTCAGTTCCTAAATTTTTTCCTGAGTCTGTCTCTTAATCAGGTTATGCCTCTTTCCCCTTCTTTGTCCCCTTCTCCCCCACTCTTTCCTTTTCTTCTTTCTTTCTTTTCAAAGAAGAGGAAAATCCACTCTGCTTGGCTTGTGCCTTGAACCCAGGTATGCCACTGTGTAAACAATGTCTATTAAACTGGTAGACAGTAACACAGCTGTTGTAATACAGATGGTGTTGCTACTACCATATTAACACAACATAGAAAAACAAATAGATAAAAAGCACCACATAAGGCAGAAAGAGAAAATGAAGTCATTATTTGTAATTTTTTTTCTCTTCAACTATAGAATATTTATCTGCCAAAGAGATTTTACTGATCCCCATAAAATCAYGTTCAAAGTTCCTGCTCTGTCTTTTTGCTGTGATATGAAAGTTCCAGTGGCAATCCCAGTGTTTTAAGGAGAAGCTGTTTACTCCAAACTGRATTAAAAATATTCATCTTAGAATGCCATAAAAAAAAAAATCAAAATCTATTTTATGTGATACACTTTAATTAGTTGCCTGTTTCTGCAAAAAGCAGTGTCTGCAATTTCTGCATGTGTTGCAATTCAATTTAATATGCTGCAAAACTGTAGCCTTCCTATATAAAAATGAACTATGTGATATATCCAGCATCTTAGGTAACACAAAGGACAAAACCAGCAAACGTCAAACATTTATAATTGTACATTTTGTGGCATTGATCGTAGAAAGAACTACCTCAAAGCAGAAAATGATTACTAGGTTAGAGAGGCTTGACAGTTATTTTAAACCATGACCTTCAAGAAAGTGCACGGATGAAAGCTGGCATGGTTCTAGGATATGATAACAATGACTTTTAATAGAAATTAAGGGATTGGAGTTGAAAGTAACTGTTCGAGCAGCATGGTTAAATTCACTCTTTTTTAAAAAATATTTTTAGTAGTGAAAAAATATGCTGTCTGTTTTACGTTTCATTTATCTGATTTTTGGAGCTGTGTCCTTCTACTCTGCCACCAATAGTCTATAATTTCAACTAGCAGTACAGCAAAATGAGGAGGGGGTCCTGGACTATAAAGCAGCAAGTGAGAAGCAGAGTCCAGGGAAAGTAGTGGGTAAATCCATTATTACAGTGGTGAAGAAAGATCAGCCCAGTCTCCATAATAAAATTCTATTCTCAGTTGTTTATAACAACTTGTCCTTGCCAAATTGAAATGAATTGAGCTGAAATTTTGAGTGGCAGCTCAATTTTTATCTTTTTTCTAGACAACTTCAGCAAAAAATATTTAATTTTATTTCTGTAAATAAGTACTATATTTTACTCATGTTAAAAATCATGGTGGCTCTTTTCTCAAACACTCTAGTACTTTGGAGGATGGATGTGGAACTTGGCAGTATGTTGGCCTTAGTGGAAGGAATTATGCTTTTAGTCGTCTTTGGGAAAAGGGATACATATTTAGGCAAGTGGATAAGTTACTTAAAAACAGGCATCCGTACCTTTTCATCATATTCTGTAGCTAAATTCTTCAATTTGACTCTTACTAACTGTGCTTCCTTTTGCTTTCTTTCAGCCACTAAGATCCTGTTTACAACAGAACTGCACAACTGAACATGCTGTAATGCAAATACAAATGAGACTTCCTTCTTACGACTGTTCCACAAATCCCAGTTTAGCTGGCCTTCAGGGCTACACATGGGAGCTCCCCTTTCTTTGCTAATACAGAATAGTTTTTTTGGAAAGGCATCTGGCAAGACTGAAACAGAAAGAGAGGTAGACCAATTGTGATGATTAGCTGGATGACAGGTTAGCACAAATAGCAAAAGACTGGGAGTGGATCCGGTGGTCCCAAACCAAGCTGGTCCAACCTGGGACTGGAGGGAAGGGGGAATGTAAGGCAGGAAAGGCTTGTGGCTAGAGGAGTGTTTGAGCTTCCAGAACTGGGATGTCTGAGGACAAAAAGCTGAAACCAGTTTCAGGGGGAAGAGGTTGGGCTGAACACACATAAATGGTGGTTGCTGAGAGGCTGGACTGAGACTAAGTATCTAGCACTTGGTTGACAAGGAGGTTGCCAAGACTGTGACTAGTTAGGCAAATAGATTGGAACGATGTTAGGTGGATAGAGACTGAATGGATTCTGAGAGGGAGAATTTCAAGTCTCTGTTGGAAATGAAAGAAAGGTAGAATAAAGAGCCAGCAGTAAGAAGTTTGTTTGGATGAACAAGCAGATTAAGGAAAAAGAGCAGGTATAGATGAGGGGAACTGTGTTGGCTTAACAAGGATACAGGAATGAAAATGGGAAGAAAAAAAAACTATAGAGAAAGAGAAGATGGGCCTTTTACAACAGATAAGATGAGTATGGCTGCAGTAAAGATTTAGCCTGAAGAACAGAAACTGGAAGAGAGAAGATAAAGGCAGAACAACTGGGAGAAGGAAATTGGGTTGGGAAGGAAGATGACTGGGACAGGGGAAGACAAGAGACGTGTGTGTTTATGGTAGCACATTATATCAGGTACAGGAATTGAAGTGGACATTTTTGAATTTCATTATAATTCTATCATCAGCAAATATAGAAAACACATCGGCAGACTGACACCTGGCTGCTGTTGTGGGCTGCTGTATCAGCTCCAAAGCTATGCTCCAGTGTGATAGATCCAGTGACATTGATAACCAATGCAGGTGACCATATATTAAAAAATGTATGCACATTACCACAACATGCTGACCTTACATTTAATGCTGTTTGTCTACTATAGTAATGAGCATGAAAGGAAATACCCCACAAAATATAAAATTTTGAAGAAGATGCAGTAAATAGGACAAACATTGATGAAGTAACATAATGAGTAACTGTTCATTATGTTCAGGAACATTGTGTGCACTTAATAGGCAGAGGCTCCAATGGAAAAAATAGCAGGAAATTAAATACTGTGTGATAACATACATGTTGTAGAGTTACATTAAGCTTCTTAAAACTACCTTTAATTCTGGCACTTGCTAAGTTTTAACAGTTTTCCACCTTAATGAAGTAATTTTAATGTAGCTCGCTGAGCAAAATATTTTTAAAGCAGCCTTGTCTGCATTTTCTTGATTCTTCTGTTACTTGATTCTCCAGCTGTTACTAGGAAGCATGAGTAAGACAGTCATATTTTTCAGAGGCTCAGAGCACTCTTAACTCCAAGGAAAGTCAATGGGAGATGCAGTTGCTTTGGTCCCTGAAAATGTATACTATTAGTGCCTGAGTTCTATTAGTGCTATAGAATAGAATCATAGAATCATTAAGATTGGAAAAGACCTCTAAGATCATCAAGTCCAACCACCAACCCAACACCACCATGCCCACTAAACCATGTCCCGAAGTGCTATATCTATCCTGTGCAAAATGTTAAATCCCTCAACCCCTGYTGAGGTTACTGGGAGTTATGAGCACTCAGCATCTGCAGGATGCAAGAAGGTTCTGATTAGAGCAGGCCAAAAAAGAAAATGTTGAATGTGACAAATTTTGATTGACCACAGTTTTCCTGAGAGGAAAAAAGTCCTCCTTTTTTGCTATTTATGAAAGCATTTAAATAATCATGTCATATACCAGCTCTGTTTCTGACATACAGAAGTGTCTGGAAGAAACTGGAAGAATCAGATGTTCTAGGTAGTTCTCAGCTTGTTGATACCAAGCAGCTGTAACCTGTTGGCAGGCCCAGCTGTGGTGGTGTGCTCCCCACCACCACCATGGAAGCAGGAACCACCAGAGAGGGTCCTGATGGCCACATGCAGTTTATGCTGGACTTTGGGGACTGCAACACAGTAGCCAAGGGCTGTCTGGCATAGCGACCCGGACATCTTGCTGGTATGCAAATATGACTATAAATCAATCATCTTACTCCATAAATAGTGGACAGCCCAGGGCCCGTTGAGGTCTCCTGCACAGCAGTGGGCTGCATGGCAGGATCTCCCCTTGAGTAGGAACGCATTTTAAGGTTAGTCCTCGAGGTTGAGAGGTTCCTTGGTGCAACAGGTTCTCGGTAAGTAACTAATAGCATGCTAAACTTTGAAATCTTAGCTAAGTGATATAAAGGATTGATTGCACATGTATAATCCTTCAGACACAGACCGTTGACGAAGTCTGGGACTAGGATTGGATCCAGCCGCACCTAGACTCCTCTCTGAGGAGTTTAGAAAGCAAGGGGGTCCTTTCAGAATGTCATGACTGAACGGGAGGGTCTCCCTGACAGTTTTGTCTGATCCTGTCCTCTATGCAGTAAATAATCAAGTGTACCTTGCCATCAAATCTTGTTAAACCACTGTCGCATTTATCATTGAACTTTGTTAGCTCACTGTTTCATATCAATAAAGTATACTGTTGCTTCTCTCTTACAAGTGAACCGCACTCTCACTCCATTTGCGACACCAGCATAGACTTTGCCCCCACTGCAGCATCCCCTTTTCAGCTGGATCCTGCATATTGACCTCCCCTTGTCATATTCAGAAAAAGGAACTGAAAAAGTAATTATGAAGAGTATATGAAATAGTATTAGTCATAACTGCCTGCCAGGGCTTTAAAATATCTGCAGAGTGCAAAGTATAATCCTGAAAAACAGGAATCTCAGAAAAACAGAGAATAAAATGCTACAATTTTGTTTTGTGGCCTTAATCACTTCACCCCAATTTATAGCTGGGCTGCAGAGATGCTCAGATTAGAGAGCAGTGAAAGGCACCAATGCATAGATAAGCAGAGAGAGAGAGCAAGGTTCTTACCGGTTTAAAAGGTTGCACTGTTTTTCACAAATTTTTATGCATTCTTACCTCCAGCACACATATATGCAAGATTCATTCATTTGTCCTCATTGCCACTAGGTCATGCAGATGACTGTCATTTAAATATTCTCTTTTATTTCTGAAATACAAGATACATAACTATAAGCAACGTTTGGGACAATTACTGTCAAACCTAGAATTTTTTTTTTAACAGTAGCCATATGCACAAAAATTGCAGAACGGTGCATGCAGACCCATTATAGTCATGCCAGAGTGAAAATTAAAGCATATATCGCCCTCTGGAGGCTCCAGTGACTGAAAGAAAAACCTTAAGCCCTGATTCTTTAATGACAGAAAACTATAGGACAAATTAAGTAGAGTGTAATATATGAAATAATGCATTCATCAATTCATCCAAGAAGAGACTGAAACAAGTAAAATATTAATGTTTTCGTTCTCTTCAGTCAGAATGACGAAGTGCAAATAAGTCATCTTTGTGCATGGGTTAGTGATTTTTGTGCATATTTGCAAGGCGGGTATATGATGGGTTTCTCCTCTCTGCTTGGTGCAAGAAAGTGATTACTTTTGTCCATCATCGACTTAGGTTATTGCATAGAGACATGTCAGTACTTTATTCTGTTAGCATTTACATACAATTTTTTAGAGCAGCAGAAATACTGTGCTTAGCACTTGTAAAAAGTTCCATCAAAAGCTGCATAAAAATAAGATCAAGAAGCCTCTGCTGGTATGAGTGGGAAGAAAAAAAAAAATCAGACACCTTATAGCCTGACACCGTGCATAAAAAAGTAAAATATAAATAAATAGGCAGACAAGAAGCAACACATTCACATTGTTTCACAGCTTGTCAACAGCTGACTTTTTTGATGATATCAGTACATTTCTATTTGTAAAACTAACAAAGATGAAAATAAAGTCATTCAGTATTTCTATCCAAAATGCTGGCTGCATTACATTTCAGACTTTGTTCCTTCCACATCACACACCCAAAGGAAATAACTAATTTTTACTTAAGAACCTGAAACAGTACAATGTCAAGAGTTGTCTGTGTCCACAGTACTTATATGGTCTCTGTCACAACAGAACTTGATCAACTCAGAACCTTTAAAACGTGGCCTCCAAGTTTCCTAGTTAAGTAATGAACTATTACATTACCCTGAGATCACAACTATGTAAGGAAAGCTTTCAGGTCATATTTTTTCAAAGGCACTCAGAAGTGTTAATATGGTGCCTTAAAAACCATGTAGGTATCTCAGCTGTTGAACTTCTCCAGGACTTTAAAATTTGTTAATAGCAACTTGGCCAAATATGTGACAGTTCAAGTAGGGAATCAGACCAAGATGCACTAGATATTACCCTTCCTTCCTTCCTTAAACATAACCTGTTGTGTGCAACTACAGTAAACTTTTCCTCCTGTGTCATCAGAGAGGCTTTATTCTTCAGTGTTGCAAAATATAATGTTATTTTATTATACTTCCTTGGCTTTCCCCTCAATGTCTTAATGGGTCACTCTTTTATTTCCTCAACTCTGATTAATTTACTCTTGAGCTGGCACAGTTTCAGACCACAGCTAACAAAAATAAATATCTGCAACCATGAACTCTCTAAATTTTATTCCAATTTTCTCTAAAGACCTAACAGTTAAGCTTCTCTTTCATCCTGTGGTAATACAAAGGAAAGATATGCCTGTTAGAAATAATAACCTTTTTCTGATTACTTCCAAAATTAAGTCAATGCAAATACCACGTTTCTCACAACTGTCCTAATTTCAAGCAAGAATATAGAGAAAAGCATACAACTTCCACTCCATTTCCTCCTACTTACTGTTCTGTTTTCCAGCACAAGACTGGTCAATCATAAATGACAGGATATTTGAATCATCACAAAATTCAAAACATATCTCAATACTGCAGCATGTTATTATTTCAACAGAATATAAATCCAGGTGAAATTAGAAAAAACAGAACTACCATAGAAAAAAAGTCATTTTTTAGTCTGTCTGCCTAAGTAAAGCTAATCCATTTTTCTTCCTTCCTTCATTTCTTTTTATCTCCCACAGATTTCTTGTTGCTCTATTTTTTGTTCTATATCTTTTGTAAGCATACCTGGGAAATATAGTTCCATATGTCATCAAATATTCTTAGACTAGAAGCATAACTTGAGCCCTGAAATATATGTCAGTGTTTTGGCACCCAAGATCCATGTACCGGCTCAGGACTACAGATCACATCAGATAATGACTACAATGCAATCAAAGGAAATGTGCAGAAAGACAGTTTTATAGTAAGTATTTAATCATTCCATGAGAGCAAAACTGGAGGTGCAAATCTTGTGGGTGTAGAGAGAGGCATAGTTACAAATCTTTATAGAGTGCATTCTCTTCAAAAATACCAAAAACGAGAAAAAGCTGTTCTCCAAGTCTACCATGTTGTTGCTCCCCTCCCTTCCCCCCAAACATTCTTTTAAAAATAGATATTAGTTATATCAAGGTTTTGGATCCAAGAATAGTGGTGTTTTACTGTGATTTTAATAGTGGATCTTTTCCTCAAAGATCTCAAGTTACATTTGGTCCGTATTTTGGTACTCGAGTACATACTCGTAATTTATTCCTTGCAGATGCCTAGCCAGCATTTTTACTGATATGGATGCTTGCTAATGGAGCCATTCTGCATCCTTTGCCAAGCTATCTTTGAAAGCCAGAATCTAAAAGAGCAAATTCAGCTAAGTGAAAAATACCCTTGCTGTACAAACAGAAGCTGCATATTTTCCAACAAAAACTAAAGGTTCAATGTATTATTGCATGGATGCATACACATATTTTTTTGCTGATGCATTTCAAGGTACTGATGTTAAAGGTTGTTGAGATACCCATATACATTTTGATTTAATGGAAAGACTGGATCCTCATCTCACAGGATCACACCATAAACTCTGAGACCAGAAGTCTTAAGCAGCCCTGATCAAAAGCAAGAATCTGGTTAATCCAAAACAACCAATATGAATAAAGGTAAATTTACTTACRTATCTATATTGAGATTTAAGTTACTAACTCTGGTCATGGTCAGGAGAAAATAATGGATTCTAGAGCAATAAAACATCATATGAATGCTCATAAGCTCTTGATGTATTCGGAAAACAGTGAAATAACTCTGCCCAATATATTTCCACTTGCTGGGGACTACTTATGGAGGGTAACTTTTGGGACAAGCRATCCTCTTCCTATAGCATGTAACCACCTTTTGGTACAAAATATTTACCTGGCTCAAAATAATTATATTTGTTTCTTTATCATTCCAAACTGAGCAGGAAGCAATAGCTGGATTAACATGAAAATGCATTTTGGAGATGGAAGGGAGGTGGAAAAAGGTTATTGCTCTCTTTTCCATTCAGCTACTGAATCTAAACGACTGGCTACTTGTACAGCTCTGCCTTACATTGAACGTGGCCTCTACCTGACCAGATTTCAAGCACTCTATTCCTGCAGCAGCAGCTGAAGCTGGTGCTCCCTAGCTTGACTTTATGTTTCCTTGGAACAATGCCAAAAGAATGAAATGAAAGTGCATCAGATAAGAACACTTAACCAGAGATAAGCTACATTTTCAACTTTAAAATTCCTCTCGGTCTAGTTAGTTTGCCAAAGATGTAACAGAAGAAGAACTTTTCATAGGCAAGGAACAAGGGAAGAATAAGAGCTGGGAATATCATGACTTCTTCTGGTAGAAAGGAGAACCTTTCTCAGGTTACAGTCTTGGGTAACTCCTAATAAACAGCCAGATATCAATTAGAGGCTAGCATTTAGCCAAGAATTTTTGAAAATACAGTCTTTAAAGTCTTTGCTTGTGAAATGGGCACAACCAACATTATTTTTTGTTTGGAGGTTTGTAAAATACATGTATTCAGCTCATCACAGAAAAGTGCGGTATCGACAGTATAAGCAACTCAGTAGAAAATTACACCTACCATTGTTTGACTCAGTGTTGAAAAAATTATCATGACCTTACAAAGACTATCATTTGTTTTACTGCTGTTCTCAAAACTAACAAAGGGGAGAGGATGAAATGGCTGTGTATGCATTGGCATTGCGAGTGCATTGCAGTTTTATGCCCCAGAAACTACTCTGAAGAAAAGATGTAGAGACCAGTGGAAGGGGATAATGATACCAATAAGTCTCCTTGAATATTATTATTAGTAAAAATACATCCAGGAATACCTTCTAATTAAGTAATTGTTATTAGAATCTCAGCCAGCCACTAGCACTAATTCTGATTGCTCAGTAGCCACAGATAGTCCTAGAGACAGATCAGCAATTACTAAAATCTGGTGCAGAATAATTTGTCCCTGCTTTGCCTATAGAAACAATAGGCATGCTCCTGGTTTATTGCATCAAGTTACCCCTTGCTATGGTTTCCAGTTTCTTTAAGAGAAGCCACAAATGTCCAAGCTCCTTTTCTTATATAAGAAAGGATTTCAAAGCAGACCCCATTAGAAACTAAGTCTTTGATGTTATAGCTTAAATGGCAATGGAATGTTACTTTAAAACCCAAATATTTGATGTCCATAACATCAAAATAAATTACCAAATAATTCAATTTCTACTCTTTGACATTTGATATATCAGTGCATGGCACTCTGTCTCCACTGTCTGGTGTTGATTTAAACTCTAATCTTGCACCAGCTTGCATGAAATCATCTCCACAAAAAATTACAGTAGAATGTTGACAGCAGACTCATAGGACACTCCAGCTTCTACTAATTTGGAGAGTTTCAAATTCAACAGTCAGAATGCATTTTAACATTTCAAGGAGAATGAAAAAATATAAAAATACAGGTGTACATTATGAATAAATATAATTTGAGAACGGTATGTTCTTTATTTCATTGTTTTTTTCCAATTGAACTATATCCAGTTCCATGGTCTGAACTGGAGAAGGTCTAGAAAAGGAACTGGAAATAGAGCACAGTTAAGCCAGAAGTTGATTTTCATCAGTGGAAGTGGTTCAAATGGAAAACTAACAGAAAAGGGAAGAAAGTTAATACACATGACAAGAGAGTTGTTATCTACTGGTCAGACTATGAAGACTAGTATGCAGGAATGTTGTATTCTCTTCTGTCATTGGCAACCTGTGCAAGACTGAACAAGCCCCTTAACCTTTGAGTGCCTCTGTTATCACCCTCTGTGAAGCTGCAATAATGCCAGCCAACTCACTTTTAGTTCAAGTCTGAAAAGCAAAGGCCCTACCTAGAAGAAGCCAACAAAAGAGAAAACAGATGGAAGTCTACCTGTAAAATTGCCAGTTAGAAACAGTAAGATAAAAATTAATAAAGATTCTTTCCTGTACAGAAAGACAATTAGGTAATAAATTCATGGATGCAACAAAGTCAGACTACTCTGCAAGGAAAAATATGAGCCATCCTCCATTCAAAACATATGTCTGCACTGGATTGTTTCAATTGCAATAAGAATCTTTAATAAAACAAACAGTATAGCCACGATACTGAGGTGCTGAAAGGTGTTGAACTCTACAACCCTGACCTAGTAAAGTATTTCTGTACCTGCTGTATATTAAACAAACAAGTAATCTCATGGGCTCTACTGGACCTATTAACACTTTATTGGAGCAGATATAAAGAAATCAAAACTTGCAATTATTATATTTTTTTTTAAATAAAAAGTATACCACATTTTGACATTAGACAAGAGATGATGCGAAGCACAACTGCTAAGACCCTGGAGGCTAGGGAACCTGAGCCTGAAAAGACAAGTCTAAAAGCAGACATATGAAGAGATATTTTAACTTTAGAATATATCCAGCAAATATAATGGCAATTTTGGATGTTTTTTCTGTTTCATTAAGAAGAAGGATAATATAATTTTTCAAGGTAAGAACTTGTTTTGTTGCATACAAGATTTCTGTGGTCAAAATCGCTTTACACAAAAGTTCTAAAGTTTGCTTGAAAGCCTGAACTTTTCCAGCCTTCTTATGCTTGCTTGAGTGACAGAATGATATTATTCTGAAGGTTGCACAGTGACTCTTTGATCTTAAAGCTTGTAAAGGCCGCCTCACATGTGCGTGTTCTAATATTCGCAGATAATCTGACTTGAACTTCAAGGCTATAAGACCTTGGATCAGTGATTTGCAATTCAAGTGCCTCAGAAAAAAAAAATCAGCTTAGACTTATTAAGTGTTGTTGTAAAGCTATTACAGGCAAGGGTTTTTTTAAGCAGCTTTGAAAGTTCTGTCCAGAAACTTTGCCCACATAAATACATACAGAAGGTCACCAATATCACTGTGGGCTCCCTTGGGTCTYCTTTTCCCTCTGTCACTCCATAAGAAAACCACTCAAGATTTAAAGTGAGAGTTAATCAAAATAATAAAACACTCAAGCAAGTAACCTGAGAAAATAGGACAGAAGAATTTGCTTCTGCAGCTGCATCCTGTAGCTCTATCCCTTTATTGCTATATGTTGTTTTTACTGCAATACAACTTGGGAACCGTCAGGCAAGGATTGTTATTATGCAGTGCGCTGTGCAGAGAAATAAAAGGGAAAAGAGTGTTAAAAACTTAAACTAAAAAGATGAGATACTAACACTAAATTCTGAACATAATGTAAATTGTAAAGAGACAGCCTCAAATGACCTGGTATTTGTCTGTGGAAATCCATCTGGCTCAGCAGTCCAGCCTGATTGACAAGAGGTCCTCCAAGGCTTGACCATTCCAGCCTGGCATCAGAAATGTCCTCAGTGGAAGGTGACTGCAGTGTGGGGACAAGGCTGTACTAAGTCACAGAAACAGTGCACTGTTCTGAAGAAAACGGGAATGCTGAGTCCGCAATTTGTGTTCTGTACAAATCCAGTTATGCCAAAGTTCACTCAGGCTGAACTACTATTCTGTTTCTTCTCTGCTTTTCCATCTCTCTGCTCTGTCTCCTTTGCCTTCTTCACATTTTATATTGTTATCCTTTCTCAGACACTGCATGAAATAATGATGCTGCTTTATCAGTCTGAGTTTAGTCACCATTCCATCTTTATTTTAAAATTCAGAGTTTGCATCAGCAGTTTTCTTAGTTGTTGTCACAGGTGTGAGATTAAATATACTGATTTCTTACCATTCAAATTTGTGTTTTTTGAAGAGCAACAACATACATATTTAAACATTGTTCTTGAAAGTACAGAATGGAATATAGAAAACAGTACAAGGGAGATGACAAATTATGGCTATTAGGAGATGTACAACCTTCAACATCTTTATTTTCACTTTCTTAAATGCTCATAGTCACAGTGCACTGGCTGTAAGTAACATTCTTCCCAATGATATTGTTAAGTAAATCAAAAGAATTTGTTAGTTTTTGTGGTGATCAGTTTAGAGAAAGAACAGACTATAACCCTTAGGATCATGTGTAACCAAAGTCATTAACAATTTAAGACACTTCTGAGACATCAAATAGTAGCCTACTGCTACAGCCTTCAGTGTCACCAAGACTGGGAGGATGAATGCTAGGAGTGGAAGAGATATAATAGTAATTTAATAACTAAATCCTTCCTGTGTTTCAATAACAGAAAATTCATAGGAAATGAAAGCCTCACAAAGAGCAGGATGTAACAAAAACCAATACAATGAACAATAAGATAAAACTAGGGTTTGGATTAAAATCAGATTATAAGGAGGCTTTACGGTAAGAGATGATTATAATGCTTCCTATTACACAAAGTCAATCAATACGCAAGCTGCTTTGAGTTTCTAAAGATACAAATCACATATGTCTTTATCTAGTTTTCTTGGATAACTATACATGGTCTTAATTCTTTTTGAGGAACAACGACATCCTGTGATCTGCATTTTTCCAAGCAGAAAATCAACCTGGGCCCCAAGCCCACCCCAGCACATTAATCCAGAAGTTCAGCCCTGAAACTTGGCCTAGGGCCCCATGGCTGGCTGCAGTGGTGCTGGAGAGAAATTCCACTGCCAGGGATCTAGGAAAGCTAGTCCCCAGCGAAGGCTGTGAGGCTCACTACGTCACAAAAAGTACCATACGGTTTAAAAGATCTGTTTCAGTAATGGAAATACATCCACATTTGAAGTCATGAAAGAACTATGCATTTTCTATACATTTTCTCTGAGGAGACCACCCACGACAAAGACTCTTAGCAGTGAGCAATTTTTGCAGAGGAATATGATAGGAATAAATTAAATATAAAATCACATGATTGAAGATTTTGCAAGTGCATTATAATACGAAGGACTAGACCTTAAGTTGTGTTCTCTAACTAAAAGTTACTGTACTGTTCCATCATTGCAGTTTTACAGTTTTCATATAATCTCATGAAAGTTTGGTACACCTGTAATTTTCTTTTTTTTTTCCTTTTTAACTACTTTCATTAATTTTATTACTTCACTGTCTATCAATTCCAAGTGATAGTTCCTGCTATTTTGTACTGTATTTTCTCTTCCTTTTGTTTCCTCCAGGTGTTTGGTCTGTCATTTAAAATTACAGCTTCTTTAGGGTATGGACTAGGGGCCAGATCCAAACATGATAAATCTTCACCTTTAACGGGGTTTACAACACACTATGGAAACACATTAAATAGATAGATAGATAGATAGATAGATAGATAGATAGATAGATAGATAGATAGATAAATAAATAAATAAAAGTCATGTTGCAATTAACAACCACAAGGCTACAAACTGTCCATGATATTGATAGGAATGCCACATGCAATAGGATACAGAATTGTACCATAAATTCAGTACGTAAACCCCTGGTTTAAATTCCACCTCATTCTATTCAGAACTTCATGGACTCAAGTCAATTAATTTTATTTACTCTTCATGTCACGATAGGAAACAAACATTTTTTCCTTTTAATAGAGACTTTGCTAATGGAGACATCAGCTGTTCTCCAAGCCTCTGTCCTGCAAGGCATCTTAAAAAGATTGCACATCTTTATCTCTGTAAAAACGGTTGAAAGCTTTGTATGTAACTACTTTGTGCAGTGAAGATGAAATAAAAGTTCAAATGTAATCCAGTGTTTTATACGTATAGAGACTATTAAATGTTTCTTTATACTAATTTTTGTATTTCAAAAGTTTAATTTGTTTGTATGACAAAAAGCTAGCCATAAAAATGAAGTTTTACTATTATCTCATAAAATGATTTTTTAAAGAAAATTACAAAATAAAAACTATGTACATCAATACCTGTATCATTTATATGCATTTCTGTATGTGTTTTGTACAACAGAACTTCATAACACATGTATTAGACCTGTTCTTTGTGGTTAATGTGTTTAAGAGTAGGTCACATTAGACACATGCAAATAAATTATTTCATTTTAGGATTCTATTCTGTCTACTTGTTAAGCAAACCAGTATATAGCAACATGCGGGAAGTGATTAAAAGGGATTTGTAAAACATATCAAATCCTTAGCTAGGTGCTTGAAAAAAATATGCTATTGGAGCTCCACTGTGGATGTTACCTATATCTACATTTTGAGTTATACTTTCCTTTCTTTACATTTTGCTGAAAAATTGGCATCTAATTTGAGTGCCAGTATTTATGGGTTAGTTTCCCTATATGCCAATCAAGGGAAATAAGTTTTTCCAGCAGACGTTTATTAATGTAGGTAGCTATGTTCTGATGCTGATGTTAGGAAGCATGAATATGATCTGCTACTAGTGATTTCCCAACAACCTTTTATGACATTCAGTTCTGCAACTCACTCAATTCAAACCTACCTAGAATAAATTCTAGGTACCTCTTTAGTAAATGCAGGCAACTGCCGGCTTCTCTCGTATTACTCATAAGGCAATGTTACAAAACAGACGATGCAATCAGTGAACAGATAGCAGAGCTACTCCGATTTCTCTGGTACTGTATTTTTTGTCATTCATCCCTCTATATTTTTTATTTTGCAGGAAAGGTGTAAAAAAAAATTAAACAGACCTAGAGACTTGAATTTTGCATGCAAGGAAAACTGAAATATGAAAGTTAAGAATGAAATGGCAAATGGATCAAATTGCTTATTCAGCTAGTATAGTTGGTGTTAGCTGATTTAATTTATAACATATTTCCTCCTTAAAGTGTTTCCTTCTTTCTCTGTTAAATGATAGCCTTTCATGAAAGATAGTGCTGTGAAATAACGTAAGTGCAAAGTTTAACGTATTATAATACTTCCTAGCTGAGTCTGAACTCYGACAAAATTCTTAGAGATTTTTTAAACTGGAGGCTAAATGTGATAATCAACTAATAACTAACACAAAAGACAAGACTTACAAGACATGAAAGACATGCATTATTAGGGGAAGATATATAGCTTACATATCTTGATAATGTGTGAAGGTCATATATGAAAAAAATTTACCTAAAATGTGTGTGTAACAGATGTCTACAACTGTTTTATCACATATATTTACAGTGTAATTTTTTTAACTGACAATTCATATTTTTCCAACTCACATAATTTAATGTATGTTTAATTTTTATCTTTGGAGATAATCTCTGTTTATTAGGTGGGCTAAATTATTACAGCTCTGAATACCCCACAGTGTTAACATCTTTTAATATACGAAGTACCATTACCCCTATTTTATAAGAACTAAGACTGAGAGGGTAACAGCCAGATCCACAACATTTCTTAGACACATAAAAATTCTGGAGCTTAAATTCACCTGAAAATCTCCACTTCCACATAGCCCCAGCTATCTAAAGAACAGATAAACTCTGTAGTACCTTAGTGTTTACTTTGGGGTTTTCCAGGTACTTAAAGTTGTCTCCTTGACCAGTATGTAGTCCGTCTCAATAGGTCTTAGTATCTAGCTCCCATATCCAGGAACTATAAACTAGGCTATGGACCAATGACTGCAAATAACTGAGTCCCCAAGGCTTGTCAAGTTATTGGTCGTTAGCCGAGACACACGAGTTATCATTTTCCAGATCACTGCAATTGCAACAGAAAGCAACTTAATTTAAGACACTTCATTGTGTGAGGGGCGTGTGTACAGACTCTCAGACAAAGCTAACAACTCAGCAGCTAGGTGTCAGTCTGTTTCAGTCTCCTTCATTTTTTTTCCAAGATTTAAAAAACTGTAACAAGAAAGCACAACCAGTCTATTCTAAATTGGGACCACTAGAATACAAAACCTCTTTGAACTTGACAAATGCCTAACAATAACAGTTTATTTGTAATCATGAAATACTTCTAAAATACCTGAAAATGAAATGAGATTTAGGTAGGACTGGCATTCTAGTCTTATTTTGCAAAGTGTGTTATATTTCAGCCTCCATTTTGAGTATATACTTGATTACATCCTTCAGAACAAATTGTAACCAGCATATTGGATTGTATCTTTATTGTTAAGTGTCTGGCTTTTAACAAAGGAAAAATGGACTTTGAATGTCTCCTGCTTAAGTGAAAGGATGCTTGTGTTTCCACACTCTTTTCTGTCTCAACTGGTGAAATACCAGTAGATGAGTTACAAGAGGAAGAAAAGCAGAGAAAAATCTCATCTCACACATAGTCTGGACCTAAGATTCAGAGAAGAGGTAAGTTTTGTTGCCAGAAGAAAGAGTAAACAGATGTTTGCTGTTTATACACTGTGCCAAAAGGGAAATCATGGGTGTGGACATGCCTGCCTGCAACACACTTGTTTCCAAGGAGAAGTTTCTATATTCTTTACATGATCTGCCACATGTTTCCAAAGGCAGCTGTGTGACAGGCTGCTAACAAGAGCAGAGCTCTGCAAAAAGYATGCATAACATATTGGGCATGCTTAGGAAGACTCAGTATTAATCCTGAGCAGCTGGCATGGTTTTTCATATGCCAAAGAAGGAATACCAATTAAGGAAAATACACTCCTGGTTGTTCCTAGAAGGCTGCACTTGAAGGGATTGTCAGGACTGCATTAAACTCGGTAGGTCTGGAAGAAAAAGTGGGATCCATCACCACAGTGGAATGATCACCTACAGAGTGAAGATAAACAGGAGAATGTGTCTCTGTAAGGTACTATAGGTTCCATTTTATTCACCATTTCAATATAATAGTATGATACTAAACTTCCACTGACTTATGAACATGACCAGCACTTTCCAAACATTCTTCAAATCCTCTCTCTACCTCATCCTTTTTCATTAATATTATATCATATCATATCACCGGTGCAGCATTACTAACGTTGGTGCCATAGGTTGGATTACTTTCCTATCAGTTTTTACACTGACAATCCGTAAAGACTGCAGCTGAAATTCCTCTAGTCACAGTTCTCAATATTGGGTGCATTTAGTCAAAGGTACTTTCTCCTGCAGAATAGGGTGTAGATTATCATAGTGAGAGGGTTTTAAATCCCATCCCATCCCTTGCTGTTCATGGGATGGAGTGTTCTTCTTGTCATGGCACACCTATCTGCTTGGTCAGCTGCACATCTTTCCACACAGTCTGAAATCAGCTGTATTGATGTGGCGGTTGTAGAAGGTATATGAAATATTGACTAGTATACCAAAAAAAAATCAACAATGTCTTACTCTAAAAAGCAATGGATTTCTTCTGGGCCTAACTCTGCTCTTTTGTGTGTAAAATCCCATGAGATTTCATGGTGAAACATGAATATTTGAGGATTCTTTATTAGGTTTGAAAATGCATATACGATTATACCTTTTCTAAAATATCCGTGCCACTAAAACATCCCATGGGTCCCAGATATTTTAAAAAGTCAATTCAGAACTGTGGCTCTGTACTGCAAAACATCTCTTTGTGTGAAGACTAAAGCTTATTTTCTAAAGAATAGTAATATCGTGGCCTTCTGAAACACAGACTGTCATTGCTGAAATATTTATCAGATCTCAAAAATATTAAAAGTCAAAAGCTGCCCACCACTCATCCATACCCACAGATTCCTACACTGAATCGGCTTCAGCACTCTGAGTGGTATATGGCTATAAGTGAATACCAATTTAAATGTAGTGGCAGTGATTTATGTTTTCCTACCCAGAATCTTATTATTTATTTAAGCATATCTTAGGATCCAGGACTAGTACTGAAATTGTTTCGGTTGTATTGATTGTCCTTACAGCACTGACTACTTCTTATCTACCCAACTCTGCTGTTCTGTAATTAGCCACTCATCATGAGAAATGATGCACTTCAACTTAATTAGCTTTGAAAAACATCCACATTAATCTGCTGATATTTTTCATGCAGAATGCCCACACAGTCTCACAGATATGTTACAAAGATACGTTTTTACCTTTTTTTTTGTTTCTTTGTTTGTTTTCTGCATCACAAGGCTGGCGCAGAATCGCAGCTTCTAACAGGTATTATTCACTGCAGAAAGATTTTGTTTAATTATTTAATGTCTTCCCGATTTAAGGAACCCATATTAATTATTTAATTAGCATTCTGTTATAATTAATTGAATGCTCACAAATCAATTAAAAGCTGCTTACCTTTTGTTAGTTCAGTAACTTCAAAGGAGCCTTCTGAGAAAAGGCAAAATTTACATAGTACAGAAAATCCCATCCTCACTTTAAAAGCCACATTGCAAACACAGTAGTCTGTCCTAGGCATTGCATTGCTGTTCTGTGTAGCACAGCAGACAGCTTTCTAGCACTCTGAATTCACAGGTTCTCCTTTGTGAAACCAGTAATCACAGGAAATTCACTTGGCATTCAGGCAGATATTCTCTGCTCTTCCATGTTTATGTCATGATAATTACTCCCACTGAAGAACTGAGAGGACTCCAGCAATGGCAACTTATT
This sequence comes from Oceanodroma leucorhoa, assembly GCA_030449065.1. NCBI lineage: Eukaryota > Metazoa > Chordata > Aves > Procellariiformes > Oceanodroma > Oceanodroma leucorhoa. The sequence goes on along the minus strand of JASVER010000103.1, from coordinate 2,034,652 downwards.
GATGTACCATGGATTAACATTTCAAACTTTCTGCTTTTCTGTGTGCATCTGAATACAGATGGTTTTTGGCAAGCACCTGACCCACCAAGGTTGAAAGCCAGCCAGGAGCAATATGGAGCAATTCTGCAGCAAAATGGCTCTTATTTCTCTGCATGTAGAGTTGACCTACTGTTGATCATGCAATCTTTAAAAGCCCGGACAAAGAACTAGTCCTGTCACTAAAAAAATAAGAGAAAACCAGGATTTTGCRTTAGGAGGACTTTTTCAAGACTGTACATAAAACCCCTTTCCACTATTTAGGCTTTCACCAGCTGGGTCAGTAAGGAAAGCATTCATATACAACCATTCCCAAGTCTATTTTAATTCTGTATTTTTCCATGAGCTGTTTCGGAAGGAGTACATAGGACTTGCCAAGCCTGCTAAGTTTTCTGTTGTTGTAGCCCAGAAGCAAGGAGAGGTGCCTTGGGACCTATTTACCAGCAAACCTTTTCTTTTGAGTTCAGTGGGATTGACACTTAGAAAAGATTTGGCTGGTGATTTTAAGCTTTATTTTGTAGAGAAATAAACTAAAGATACAAAATTAAAAGTGACCGCTTTCATAAATGTTGATTAATCACCACTGTTGAGAAAGGTCCAGGATAAGGGGAAATACTAAGCAACATTTTTCATAAAAGCGAATTGGCTAATTGTAAGCATAGTCTTGATCCCATGGATTTCTGCATTTGAGCTCATATGGGATCAGTAAAAGGAAAGGGCATTCACATTTCTTGAGCACTGCTAGAACAGTTGGACAAAACAATGAYCTATGTAACAAAACAGTGTACCTCCTAACATGGGAATTTTGTCACATTTGGTATAAAGTCACTATGACAGGCATTAGCTAAGGAAATGTATACTACAGGTATAAACTCCTATAACCATCCTGAACCTGATCCTAGCCCAACTTTTTACTCCAGTCCCATCAATACTTACACCTGTTCTGATATCCAGGGAGAACTGCAGTCTCAAGCACTTCTTCCCATCGGTCCTTATTTGGTAGAAGCTTCATTGCATGGATTGAGTGTATCAGTTTCTCCCAAAGATAAAGAAATAATTAGGCTATTGTTGTTGCTTAGGTCCCTTCAGCTAGACTGGGACCTTTTGATAGGGAGGAATATGTCGAATGCAGTTGCTTAAACATCACACAGCGGCCAATGTATTAAAACAGCAGCACAACAAATTGCTTTTTCCCTCCATGTTTCTTTTGTATTTGATGCCAATGAGAGGGTACTGTGACTGGAAAATAAATATCTCCTGGCAAAGACGAGGGATTCCTTTAGCTCCTCAGAGCATCATTTCTACTTAAGGTAATGTGGAGGAGGGATATACAAGCTAGAAACATACTTATACAGCACAGGTTCTACCATGTGTGGTTCAGTAATTTGTTACAGCTCAACAGGAGTGATTGTCTTGCTTCTGCTCTTGGGACAGTATGTTGGTCTAGAACGGTTCTCCACTATTAGGATACTGGACTTGGGTCAAACATTGTGGAAGCTGATAAGCACAACCCTTAAACAAAAGCAGATACAAAAATCTGAAGTGAGCTATACTGCTGGTTAGAGATGTTAGTGTGTCTGAGAGAAGAAATAGTAGCAAAAGGAGTATAGAGTTAACAGAATGAGGAGCAGTGTTGGGAATACACCCCACCAGGGTAATACCACTAAAAGCAAAAAAAGAGTTAGGAATAGGGGCAAAAAGACTAGTATTTTATTCTTACTTGGGCTTAAGGAAACACACCCTTCCTATTTGAATAAATAATACTGTGAAAAATACTAACATCAATTTATCCTCCCAACAGAGACATCCTCATGTAACTTTAAAGGCCCTGCTGATACACTGAACGTGACCCACCATATCACAGATTTTCAGACTTAATGAACTACATCTTTAAGGTGTTTAGCTTTTTGGCCCTAATGCTTCTGTTTCTTTGCTTTTCTAACAATCATAAACTTCCAGGCCACATTTGTTTTAGACCAGTTGTTCTTTTGCTAACATTACCCTTTCACCACAAAAGCTCTCCTTCCTCTTTTGTGTTTACCTTCTGACATATTTATGTGTATCTGTCATATCCCTCACAACCTTTAATTTACAATACTATACAAACCAAGCTCTTTAAATCTCCTGTCATGAACAAGCTCCCCATTCCCCTTATCTTTCTTGTAGTCCTTCTCAAGTAATGTTCTAGGCAGAAATCCATCTTTCCTGAATGTGACCCGAACTGTATGCAGTACTCCAGATTTAAGTCTCACCAATGCCCTATACAAAAACATTGACTTTATTTCATCTCTTCAAGAAATACCTTCCCTGATTCATTCCAAGGGTGCATTACAGGTTTTACAGATGCATCACACTGACAATCAGAGATGAGTCTGAACTAGCTAGTCACTCAGGTTGTTCTCCATGGCCGTCATTTCTAACTCATCGGGTTACAGCTGAAACGACTGTRATTAGATTGTCAGCACATAATTTTGCACTGTTGCATTTTATGCCTTATCTACTTATGGCACTCTTCCTCATTGTTTAGTTGGGGTTTTTTTCTTAATACTTTGCTGATGACTCTTTCCAGTTTTGTTATCAGAAATCATGTCAGTTTTCCTGTTTTTCTTAAGATGATTAATGAAAACATTAAASTAGATCTGCCCCAACACGAGTCCATGAAAAATTCTGCATTTGACTTCTTCCCTATTTATTTTTTCAATTTCAAAGTTACTCACGATCTTTTCCTTTCCACTTCCTTTGTGTGATACTTCTAAGATTCTCCATCTTCATTAACAGTTTTTCATATGGAATCACATATGTTTGTAAAGAATAGCTAGACAAAATCTATCATGTCTCCCATGCCTTGAATTATATACTAACAAATTCTGGTGTAGTTGGCCCAGTTTTAGTAAATTCATGTTGCATTTTAGATCTATTCTCTCTTTATTAAATTTCTATATCTGGAATGATAATTTCCTTCAACTTTTATTATAAAGTGTTGCATACTACTGATGACATGTTATCAGCTTTGTAGTCATCCAGACAACTGATTCCCTACCCAGTCTCTCAAATACAACCGTTATGGCTGATATCATGTGCTACCATTCTCTCCTGTGAAAAAATAATCACCCTTATTGAAATTAGGACACAATAGTCACTTAACTTTGAGACATCATCTTAAATTTCTATCCCATTCTTGGTACATAATCGCCTCCTTTCTTCTTCATTTGTTTACTTTTTGTTTCTAGAGCTAAAGAACCTTCTGCTACTAGTTTTAATAATTTGCAAGGTCTAAGTCCATTGACCTCCAACAGCTCCCTATTTTAGGGTTTATCCCTATGTTTCAGATCTCTAAAAAATGGTTTTTTTGGTCTGAATATTTTCTTTATGTATGTACATTGAGGGTTTTTTCCCTATGTCAGCATTTTAGATGCTTCTTGAGAAGGCTGTTTTCTCAGATTTTGACAAGTCCTTTCTTAGAGACTTTTTGCTCCTTTTTTTGGAATACAGATTCCTGAGAGCGTCAGCACTTAATCTTACAGAATTCCAGTGGCTTTTGCTTTCCAATTCCCAAACTCCTAGTCTAGTGCACCTTTCCCAACTAGTTCCTTTATCTGAGTGATCAGTTTTAGTGACAGTATTTTCACTATTTCTTACCCTTTCATTTAAATTGAATCCATCTGTGATGACTTCATCTAAACCTATTACCCAAATCTCATTCTTCTCTAATACGCCAATTTCATACCAAAAGCTSGAGTAATAATACTTTTTACTGGTTCAGCAGTTATTTGGTGAAGAAGGTTGCTAGCAATCTCATCTAGGAATTTCAAGCACTACCGACATCAAAGTAATATGTTCTTTCAAACGTCTTTCTGGGAAGAAAGAGCTTTGTGGTGGGCTGACCCTGGCTGCACACCAGGTGCCCACCAAAGCCGCTCTATCACTCCCCTCCTCAGCTGGACAAGGGAGAGAAAATATAACAAAAGGCTCATGGATCAAGATAAGGACAGGGAGAGATCACTCACCCATTACCGACACAGGTAAAACAGACTCAACTTGGGAAAAAAATTATTTTAATTTATTACCAATCAAATCAGAGTAAGATAATGAAAAATAAAAACAAATCTTAAAACACCTTCCACCCACCCCTCCCTTCTTCCTGACCTCAACTTCACTCCCGATTTCTCCACCTCCTCCCCCCGAGCGGTGTAGTGGGATGGGGAATGGGGGTTGCAGTAGGTTCATCACACATCTCTGCTGCTCCTTCTTCCTCATGCTCTTCCCCTGCTCCAGCGTGGGGTTCCTCCCACAGGAGACAGTCCTCCACAAACTTCTCCAACATGGGTCCCTCCCACAGGCTGTAGTTATTCATGAACTGCTCCAAGATGGATCTTTTCCATGGGATGCAGTCTTCAGGAGCACACTGCTCCAGCGTGGGTCCCCAACGGGGTCACAAGTCCTGCCACCAAACCTGCTCCAGCATGGGCTCCTCTCTCCATGGGTCCACAGCTCCTCCCAGCAGCCTGGTCCAGTGTGGGCTTCCCACGGGCTCACAGCCTCCTTTGGGCATCCACCTGCTCCGGCATGGGGTCCTCCACGGGCTGCAGGTGGATATCTGCTCCACCGTTACCCTCCATGGGCTGCAGGGGGACAGCCTGCCTTACCATGGTCTTCACCACAGGCTGCAGGGGAATCTCTGTTCCAATGCCTGGAGCACCTCCTCCCCCTTCTTCTTCACTGACCTTGGTGTCTGCAGGGCTGTTTCTCTCACAAATTCTCACTCCTCTCTTCCAGTTGCTGTTGCTGTTGCGCAGCAACTTTGACCCCTTCTTAAATATGTTATCACAGAGGCGCTACCACCATTGCTTATGGGCTCAGCCTTGGCCAGCAGCAGGTCCGTCTTGGAGCTGTCTGGCATTGGCTCTATCGGACATGGGGGAAGCTTCTAGCGGCTTCTCAGAGAAGCCACCCCTGTAGCCCCTCTGCTACCAAAACCTTGCCATGCAAACCCAATACAAACATTAATGTAACAATCAGTAACATTTATTCCTGGTGATAATGCATGTCATCAATATCTCATCCTGAGATCTACAGCATTACAAAACCTCATTCACCATAAATAGTCTTGTCATTCTTCCACAATCTTGACCAAAACTGATTGTTTCTTCTACTCCATCTATGTTCATTTCATTACAGTCTATCAAAACACAAGCTTCCAATGAATCCTATTATCTGAAAGATACCTTAGTGCTCTCTTTCCTGGCAAATGTCTACCTACCTCAGCGCATGTGTTTCCGCCATCATTTCTGCATCACCATAACTTAGTTCTACTTACAATGTCACTATCAACTGTAGTTGGCCTAAGTGCTGGCATCTGTGTACAAATATTTCCATTATTTCTGATTTTCTCAGCTGTTTAACCAACCATATCATACTCTTTACTGTTCATATCAGCACACATACTGTCTTTTTGCTTCTTCTGGGAAGTGTTATTGATGACAAGTGCTTGTTCAGTAGATTCTTCTCACGACAAGTATTGAAACAGATCAATTGTAGTAATATCTCATGATTTATCAGCCTAACGTCCCAGGTGACCACAGTCCGCTCTGAGGCCCATCATTTAGGAAGAGTGCTTTCTTAAGGAATGTCTCCAACAGCTCAACAGCCCAATCCTCCTTACAGCAATAATCAATTTGATAAAAACAACTTGTGTGTTGAAATAAATAAAAAATTATCAATCAATGTTTTAAAAGACAGCAGCAACTGTGTTGCAAGTTGCTCTAATAGTCAAATTCTGAAGATATTCCACACTTCTAGTTCAGAAACCGGAATGCTGTGGATTCACACATAGATCTTTCACTTCAGCCAATCTGAAATAACATTATTCAGTTGTGGTTTTTTATTCTGCTAAATCTTTCTCTGTTGAACAGCAGCGTAGGATAGAATATATACTTTCCCTACATAGTAGATATAGATATTGAGATACTGAGATATTGAGATATAGATATATTCCATATAACATAGGAGTTTGCTTACACCGACAAATTCTCCGTATACTCCATATCTGGTTATTACCAGTGGCTGTAAGGATCTCTGCAAGGACTTATACTGGAGCCATACTGGAACAGAACTGATACAAGGCAATACATTTTTGTATACTTCAGYGTGAGCATTTATTAGTGTCACTCAGGGATTATGTAATTGACTTGATTTTAGTGTGTCTTGTTAGTCTTTATAAACATTAAATAAATCACCACACACTTTGTTTTTACATTTTTGGCATTTTAAAATATGGTCTTGCTTAGTAAAACTAAAGCTGTCAAAGAACAGAATTTGTGGTAGAAAACGTGCAGATACAGTCAGTGGCAAAAGGCACTTGCCTCTGCAAAATTCTAGCAGGTATAAAATGAGACTAACAGTAAGTGTACTCTATATAATAAGTAAATACATATATATACACACATATATAGTAATTTGATTTCCTAAAACTTTTGATCAATTATTCAAAAAAAAGGACACTAAGCTTAAAGTATTTASTAGGAAAAGAACACGTCCATTTACTACAGGAAAACTAAGAAGGTTTTGGCATTTATGTAGAGATGTTCTACTTTGTTCTTGAAGTTCCTGAAATCTCAGAGCAATATATTCAAGAAACTGAGAAGCACAATAGAAAGAAAAGCAGCCATCAATTCCAGTACAATGTGACATTGTCTAATAATAAACTGTCCGATGGTCATGGGAAAAGGATATCCAATATATATTTACAACACTGATCGTCAAAAGCATATTCTTGTTCAGCTGACCTGCTTATTTTTGATGCAGGCAACCCTCATCTTTAAGACAGAAGTTTCAAATAAAATGACCCATGTCAGCTTTCAAGAAGTACATATTCTACTAGAACTTGTATTTTTCTGAAAAGTTGTTAACACTGGCTTTCTAAGGGACTTTTGTTTTCTTCCAATAGAATCTGGAAAGAATTATTATTTGTAGGAAAATCATGCATGGTGGCCATTGACACAGGGAAGAATCCCACTGTGTTAGCCAGTGAACATGCATATCAATAATTAACATTACTACCATGGCTTATAACTCAGTAAGAAATTTAACAATTTCATTAGTTTCAAAACACACAAGGACAGTATACAAAAGGGAGGCTACTAGACTAGACAGATCACCATTCTCATTTCTGTATTTCTTTTATTATTCAGGTGGGCTGTAAAAAAATTACTATCAGGCTCATGATGAGAGAGTATTTTGAAACAAATCAGAAGACTCACATCTGAATCCAAGCCTCAAATCCAATTGTATACAATATTTATGTTTGGCTTTATTTAGATTAACCAGGAGGCTTGATGAACACTCTAAAATTTGCAATAATTAAGTTTCTGGTTCCATAATAGCTAGGTTAGCTGCAAAGTAAGACAGACAGAAGGCTGAATAAATCATCCTTTATCAAAGTGGTTTTATGTATACCTATATGAAACATTCGACATAGAGTATTTTTCCAGTTGTTTCCCTGGTGATAAGAGTGTGTTATTTCTAAGTTCCTGGCAGTACTACTTCTGGTTTATAACAACATCATAACAACTGGCAATGCTATCCATTCACTTAGGCACTCAACAAGTGTAGAACTATTATAAAGTGAGTAATCAAATTCATTGCTAACAATCACACAAATAAATGTAGTCAATTTTATGCTGATAATAATGTCCTGCCTGGTGAGGAAGGGTCACAAGGGAAATTTCCACAGCTGGACCACAGCATGGAGTTATTTTGAATTTAGTTTATTGATTTCAAATTAAAGTAACTATTGTGCCAAATCAGATGATGCCAAGTTAATAATGGGTGTCAAGGAAGGGAAGTGATGCCAGCAAACCCTAATGAAGAATCTCAGCCAAACAAGTATTTAGAATCCTAGATAAGAACACAAAATAGCATGGAAAGTATATGAAATGCAATTGTTCAGCACATATTATAAAGACATGGTTACAGTCTACGCACCTTTCAACTACTACATATGAGATCTTTTAAAGAAATTGCAGCATTCACTGGAGGAAGAAATAGGCTAAATAATTCATCAAAGCATAAGCCAAACTGCTTTTTATGTCCTGTGCACTTGCACGTTTTGAAGTCCTCTGATAAATATTTTGCTCAGCTGCTGTGCTAAAGTAGTCAGAAATGGTTGTAGTACCTGTCTCTTTGTGGGTAATTCTTCTCTGTTCCTCTTTACTTTTCTAATGGAACAACATAGAAAACTCTTTAAGAGCTTCTTATTGGCACAACATCAGAAGGTAAAGATTTTAAAATCCAAAACTCACTGGGCAGTTGTCACAGTTCATGATTTTTTTTTTCATCTCTTCATCTCCATGTGGTTTACTACTGTTGTATTCCACAGGACTGTAACACACACCACACAACATGTTACTGGGACTTGGGAAGTCTTGRGTTAGTTGATTTAGGCAGTTACCATTATGACTTAGAAATATGTCTAGCTGTTTAAAGAGTGTAGCACAGCACTGCAGGAATCCTAACATGACCAAGTTAGGGCAGCTTCTCTCATGTCTAAAGCAGGGGTGTTTTGGATCATTTCTCCACCTAGACAGCTGCCATTCCAGCAATCTTGATGCATTAGAACTGGATACAGTAGCTCAAGTTAATTCTGGAAGGACACAAGCTAATTTCAATAGTAGTGGCAAAATATTTTTTAATAGAATATTGCTGCTAAGTTATATAGCCATAATACTATTTCCAGCAATGGTGATAAAAACTGTCATTACCATGCAGCTTATAACAATAAATTCTATCATAATTGGCTTCTTCACTGACTTCCAACACACTGTGTTTCATCATGCAGCAGTGCGAATGGCCTTTGCAGCAGCAGCTGCATTCAAATACAGAAATAAACCACATCTGAACACAAACCCTGAGATATTGAGAGTCAATCCTTCCTTTCCACATGCTTGATTTCAACATTTTTCTATCTACCAATTTGACTACACATGGTTCCAATAAAAAGTTTGCTAATTCACAGCTCAATTTTATAAAGCCAAGATTTTTGGTTCAATATCCACTGCCACCAAGAATTATATCAACTGTCTGACCAAATGTCAAGCTCACATTTGCTCTCACAATCATCAAAAGTTTCTCCTTCTATGTTGACATCGAGTGAGTTTTTATTAATATGATTATTTTCCCTTTGAAAGAGGGAGAAAGAAGGGAAAGCAAAACCTATTTTAGACATGAAGACTAACCATAAAAAATACCAGAAAGAATTGACACCGTATGGATCATCGTAGACTTAGATACTCTGCAAATCAATCCGGAGCTCCACTGAGAGACCCACAGACTTTCACGCTAACACATACAATAAATGTACTACTTTTCTTCTTGCAATTTATTAGACCTATTTCTTCTAGACAGCATGGAACAAAAATGCTTGAAGAGTAACCCCTTCTGTACACAACATTATATATTTTGACCAGGAGAAATACATATAAAACTTTGAAATAAGAGGTCTTGGTTAACAAAAATATTTAGACACATACTTTTAAGTATAATACACGTTAACATCAAGGCTGTATAAACACTCTCTTTGTTACATCATGGCCTCCATTTCACAGGCATGAGGTTTTCTAAGGAGTTGCTTCTTTCTAACCTTTATTTATGTCTGGATTTTGAATGTTTCTGTAGCTGTGATGAAGTCACCAAGAGGTCATGTCAGTGTACCATCAGAGAGTAACCTAGTCCTCCAGTCAAATACCAGGACAATTAACTTTGTTTGAACAGTAATTTCATGAATAGATGAACTGCCTTTTTGTATTACTTGGAATGCTCAAGATCCCAATGCGTAACTTGACTCTGTGGGGATTTTTTCAGAGTGGCTGGGTCACAATCCCTGACCCAGAAGAATTAGATGAAGAAGAAGTTAAGCAAATAATAATACATAAGTAACTGAGAAGTTAAAAAAAAAAAAAAAAAGAGAGAAAGAAAAAAAAATGGTAGCTAAATTTGAAAAAGATTTTTCCAGCATTTTTTGGCAAGTGGCTGCTTTTCAAACCAAGATCCTCCCCTTAAGCTAAAGTGAACAACTCGCACATATGTACAAGTCTCGTAGAGACAGTGGTGATCTGTCTGGATGTAATGGTGCATTCACTGCTTTGGCTGGATGTCAGACCCAATAGCTGTAGACATTGGAGCTTTTCTTGCAATGCAGYCAGCAAATCTTTGGTTTGCTTCTTCTCTGAAACATTTTGATATCCCACAGAGCACTCTTGCTAAAAAAAATAATTGTGCRACTTTGAAATACGTTTTTCTTCCCTTCTTCTTTGTTTAGCAAGCAAAAATAATCATGAGGTTGAATAAAGTGTATTTATCTTGTCAAATGCTAAGTGCATGAAGTGGAAATGTGTAGAAACTTACAGAATGCCCTAAGAGAAGAAGAAATGAAGATATAAAACTAGTTGCCACAAAGTCACAGTGAACATTTCAAGCAATTTTAGAAATGGTCGGCTTCTACTCAAGAATGCAACCAGAGACTGTTTTCCAGTCTTGTTGTTTACCATTCATCTTTTTTTTTCTTTCGCCTCACAAGTTTGCAGGTATGTCTAAATCCTATTCTATCCCTTAYAATTTTTTTTGTCATCTTTGTGCTTGAAATGAGTCTGAGACTAACATAATCTTTCCCAAAAGGAGTTTCAAATTCAGTTATCCCCTTRCAGCAACAGCATATCTTTGCAGCAGTAACAATAAGCATTACCTCAGCACTGAAAGAAGACACACCAAAGACTATGTTTCCAGGTTGTACACATGCAGCAAAAGTCATATTTATGTCACTTTAAAACAAAACAGATAGTAGACTTATTTTGGGGGAAATGGGTCTTTTTTAAGAGTTTTTTTTTTAAGGTTGKTTTTTTTTTAAGAGGCCTTAAAAATAGATATGACTGTATTTATCCAGCCTGAAAATAGTGAATGTGATGACCTTGATCAGTGGGACAAAATGAGGTACTTCACATTCAAAATACATGTTAACTACAACTGGTCATTTATCTTCCAAAGCATCCACTTAGAGTCATGGAGCATTTTTCCCAGTATGAATTTAAATGATCATTTTGTGTCCCAAAAATGGGGTTTGATAACATTTTTTCTTTTATCAATCATTTCAGAATAGGTGAGAAGGGCATACAAAGCTTTTCCTGTAAATTTAGAAAAGGCAGCCTCCTATTGCTTTATGTCCGTCACTGATGTATATTTAGAGTTACAATATATGAAGCGGATATATTATTTGGAATCAGCAGGACTTCCCTATGCAAGTTCTATGACCCAAAGTAGGTCAAGCTTGGTTCTTGCAGCTTAAACTATTTGCTTTTATATGAAAAAATCAATATTCATTTTAAATTAGGAAAAAAAAATATTTCAATGCACAAAATAGTGCTGAACATACACATTTCAATAAAGGAACTGCCTAAAGGAAGATGGCCAGTAAGACTGCAAAGTCTTTTACCTGAAACAATACAGTCGGGTTAACCATTAGCCTCAGGTCTTGACCAAAATAGTACTAAAGTTATAATACTGATTGTCTTACTGTAACAGAGTTTAAATAAAGGGAGCAAGAGCTTTAGCAAACCCAAGTCTTGCAAAGTAATAGGGAGAAAAAAATGCCTTTTCCTAGGCTGTGGAAAAGAAACAATTCCTTTCTTTGGGGCTGCACACATTTACGAAAGGGGAATGAGTGTCAAAGACTTGGATTTATGCACCCACCAGCCTCTCACCTCTATCCGCTTGCAGTCATACTAACACATGAAAGCATTTACCCTGGCAGCACTGGCAGTTGCAAATATCTTTCTCACTGTAGCAATTGCTCATCTCTCCCAAATAGGAAAATGCAATCCCAGAAAACATGCTTAAAGGTTTCCCTGAGAAKAAAACAGTAATCAGGGAAAAAAAGAGATATCAGGGAATTACTCTGGTTCCTGCCTATTGGACATACCTGAGAATCRTGTTGAACAAACGTTGTGCATTGGTTTTGTTTGTTTTTTTGCTTGTTTGTTTGTTTGTTTTTGATGAAAGTTCAAATCTGTGCAATGATCTCTGCCTGGAGCAGCTACTCATTTGGATTCCTGTTCAATAAAGCAGTAGCAATACCTCTGGAGGCAAATATAACTGAAGTTGCTAGAACTGTCCAGGATGAGAAGAGGAAATGAGATGTGAGCACAAATGAAGACTGAGCCGATGTAACAGCCCAGTCTCTCAATTTTTCTTTTCCTGATGGTTCAGAGAAGCTCGATCCAAAACCATTTCAAGCAGAGTAGTTTCAGAAGAAAGAAAGGTCATCTGAAGGAAAGACCACAGCCACAAATAAAAACTACTCTCTCTCCCTCTCACTGCCACAAGGTCTCTGTTTAGTTTCTCTCGTAAATGTTCCTGTGTCTAGAATTGCTTCTTTCTGGACAGAACCTGACTGAACTGTAATTTGTGTTTTTGGCAGAGTTTAGGATGAATACTTTTTGGAATATAGGTTGTCTTCTTTCATTGTTTCCCAATCAGATTGTGTGACTAAGGCAATGATAAGTTTCCTGAATAAAAGAATTTTCAAATGGGAGCACCTCCAGACATAACAAAGCTGAGGTGTGCTATCTCAGGCATAGCACACATTTGTGATATTCATTAGACTTTTTAAACCTTGAAACCTTTTCACAGATTTCAGTATCTTGAACATAATAACTTTATTAAAAAAAAAAACAAAACAAAACAAAACAAAAAAAACCCACTAAACTAATTTTTTGGAACATTTATCTATCCTTTTCTAAAATTAAAAACAATTGCAGTAAGGCAAGATCAAAGTAAAGCCTCCTACTAAAAACGTTKTCCTAACACCAGTGAGTCACAGGATGAATTGCATGTCAAGAAAATTATTTGAAATAATTCATTGAACTCTTACACCAGTGCAATAACAGAATCCTTCTTTACACAGTTGCCATCATTAAAAAAAAAGGTCTCTCTACATTTCTAACTCTACTAGTTTGAGCCCACATATAACCCAGAAAAACTCAGGAGTAAAGCAAAAAAAGACAAAACCCAGCCTGGGAATGGCTGAACAGGTAGGTGTGTTTATCACAGATTCTGCACTCATACGCCACATCCGCTCAGAATATTCTGTTGAAATTTCGCCCATTTTTGGAGCCAGTATGACTTAACAAAATCAATCCATAAAAAAAAAAACAGCAGGAAAATTTCAATCCCCAGTGAAACAAGGACCCTGTCCCTTCTCTAACCCAGCCTGCCTATCTTGCATCTTCATAAAGCCTTTAGAGGATTAATTCACAGTGCCTACCATGCCACAAAAATGTTCCTCAGCAGGCTAGACTATTCTAGAATGAGCAGCCCTGCCAGAACAGCTGATTTCTTTGTATATGCCTCCACCATAAACATTTTAAACTATCAGTTGTTCCACACCACAGGAGCCTGTAGTGACACATTTTGCACAAGATGCCTCATTCGCAAGATGTCAACAATAAAGAGTAAATATTCCTATACAGGAAAATATAAAGGGCAGTGCATATTTCCAAGTGAGTGTGAACACACTATGCCTGAGAAACCCACAATTACCCTCCTCTGCTCCAGGGATGTGCCCAGATTTTATTTGTTCACAAATATTCCAACCTACTATACCTGTTGATGGACAAATTGATGAGGCAAGCTAAAGGTCTCCATACTCTCCTCCCTCTACAGAAAACATGAGAAAGCAGCTGCTGTGCCGACCAGCCTGGAGCCTTTGCGGGCACACATGCTTTGTGTGGGTCATAAAATGGGGAATAATGTTATTTCCTTTCTCTCTGTGGCACAAGCACTCCTCCTCCCTTGGTAATATGGTCACACAACCACGCAGTGGTCTCGAATTTTTCATCAACTAGTTATCTGAAAGCTGACAATTATTTTTTATGTTCCACCCACAGTTGGTGAGGATTTCTCATGTATCCTGCTCTCTGCACTGCCAAAGCTCTCTTTCTAAATGTCAGATGCTTAGTAGAATGGAGCATTAGGAGTTGTGTTTTAGGACAACTAATAATGTCTGCAATAGAGATGATCGCTAGAATGAGTAAAATGGCAATTAAGTTTATGAAATGTATAAAGTGCCAAACACATTTTATCACAAAAGACATTGAGAAAGATAACTTTTATTACTGTGCAGCTGTCTAACAGGTCCATCAATTACAATTTTTGAATATTGTTGAGTGATAAATCACCATCTATGAGAGAAAACCTCTGTGACATTTTTATTGTGAATTTACGATCATGAATGATTAAGCATGAAGAATGCTCTTGGGTTTACCTCCTGCCTGTAGTTTCCCAGCTGAATTCTGCACTGGAAATTAACCACTGAGCTAGTTTCTGACACCTTGCTCCACCTTCTTCTGTTGCTCAAGGGAGGGGGAAAAAAAAAAAAAAAAAGAATAATGGTGTATGAGGACAGACTGGTATGTCTCCAGCATAAAGGAGCTCTGAAGTCATTTCCAACCACTGTATGTGACTTCCACTCCTCACATTAGTCTGCTCTCCCAGGTGCAACAGGTATAGCACTTACAGCTCCTCAGGGCCTGCTCTTTTTGCTTTATCTTAAAGCAGCMGTGCCAAGCTGCTCTGAATTTTGCCTGGGCAGATTCGAATCTGGATTGAGCCAAAGATTAGGAAGGTAGAAAATTGTTTAGAAATTTTTTCTTGCTTCCACTAATATCTTTCTTCTTCTACTTCATATACTGGGAATATGTTGTTCTGACAGCAAGCAATAACGAATCCATCAAAAAAGTAGTGCAGCCAGTAGCTCTTTTCAATGTCTCTCCCCAGGACAGAATTCAAGATAGGGTCTTTATTACCAGACTTTACTACCTGACTAGGCCATTTTGCGGTCTTGAAGAGAACCCTAACACTGACAAGCTAAAGCAATATCGTGCTTTTTTAGTGTCTGAAGTTCACTCACAGAAGAGATCAGCATCCCTTTACACCTCCGCTGCCTGAGATTGAGGCATTTGGACAAACCCACACCATCAGAGAAGCTTCATTTATTGCTTTGTTTGAAAACAGATTTTTCCTCCTCTGATTTTACACGCAGCTGCTGCTGTATTTCAGATTCACCATCTGACTAAAACCTATTCTCTGACTTTTACACAACACATTAATCCCAGAAAGTACTTGTGCTGTCGCAAGGCATATTCAGTGAGTCGTCTTGGGCGGGCTATGCGGTAGGTGCAGAGATAACCTTACCCCACATTTTAGGTGTGCACACAAAGACCATTCTTTGGAGCACTCTGTGAGGACTGGCTGTGAGCTGAGAAGCCTTCGGCAAACGTGGATACTGCGAGCAGTGTACCCTACACCCGTCCAAGGGGAGCACGCTGGCACCATTCCCAGAGACAGTGTAATGCGTACAGATACAATGCCTCCAGCATTTCCAGGAAAGCATTTCCCAGACTTCTTGAACACTTAACCACGTTGCTTCCTGCATCTGTTACACGGAATACCTGCAAACATTATACTGTCCTTAGGTAACCTATTTTGCTTGTGTTTCCTAAAATTAAAATGCTAATTATTTTTCCAGCCTAGAATCTGAAGACAGCTACAGAAACATTAAAGTATTTTTGATTAAATAGGAATTCCCAACTAGGATGGGTTGGGGGGCGGGGGAGAAGTTTTTCCCCGTGACATCAAAATACTTGGGGAAAAAAAAAAAAATATTATTCCATTATCCCAATGAAAACTATAAAGAGAAATTTCCTGCTCAGGTGAGCAAGAAAAACATAGACTTGTGGAATGACTCCTCTCATATTTACCATGCCTAGTTCCCAGTTTAGACTTTCATCTGAAACTTGGATTTTGACAGCCTTACTAGAGGCGATAGCCTGCTTTTATTAAATGGTTTCGCCAGTTGTCACAACAGGATTTGAGGTGTCAGTGCTTCAGGATGACTAAAACACATGAAAGGCAGAGCAACTTTGACAGGTACAAAAGCAAATTGCTATTTTTGAAATTCTGCCTTTATTGCTATTAAGTTGAAAAGAAAATGACAAGGACTTGTAATTATATATGTGTGTGTATATATGTAAAAACCATTTTATGTGTGTGCATGTATATGTATATAAAGTCAGCCTGTACACCCTCCAAAAAAAGCCAATGAGTAAGCAACACTCAGCACTCCTTAAGCAAAGATATTTTTACTGAAGAGAAACAGCAAAGAAGGCTCTTTCTAGTTTCAGAGCTGCTGCAAGTGCCATATGGGAATCTTTATTGTCCTGAGCACCCTCAATTAAAGAGTGCATTACAATAATAAGTAACAGCTGCATGGGAGGTGGGAGTGTTGGATCAGGAAAGCAGAAAGGAAGGTTTTCATCATTTTTGGCACTGCTGGCTGACCAGAGAATGCTATAGCACTGTTCCTAGATGCTGGAAGGACTGCAGTGGGAGGATGCTTGTTCTTGTAATTAAAGAGGTGTAGCATAGGGAATCTTTCCATCATTCCCCCATGGAGAAACGTTGCCTTTGAAAGACATATGGTTGCCAGGAACCAGGGCTCCAGCACTGTAAATCCTTCACCTTCCCTGCATGGCTCAGCATTAGGAGAGGTATAATTGAGTACTCACAGTATTAAAGGCAAAAAAAAAAAAAAAAAGTTCACCTGGGATCTGATCCAAAGCACGCTGAAGTTAGTGGAAAAGATCCCACTGATTCCAATGAGATTTTGGTCAGACCACAGTACACTTAGACAAGATTTTTTTTTTTTTTAATTCTTTAACATGCAGAATTTTCTATTACAACAACAAAAGGCATGTCAAGGAACTATGCAGAGATGAAGCAGTGTACAGGTTACCTTTTTAGTCCAGAGATACTAATACGAAGAGAACAACTTGCTTCTCTAGTGTTTATGTTCATCCAGATAACAAGCTCATGGAGGAAATAGGTGAATCCTCTAACAGTGATCTCTTTATTTGAGAAGAGAGCTATCAAGTGACTTAAAAACACAGAACTCTTGTCAAGGGAAGTAGAGAAGCTCCCATGGGGCAAAGGGTGGGGRAGCAGGAAAGGGTTGTTGAGGTACAGACACAAGCAGAATGAGAGGTCAGTGAGTAGACAAGAAGATGAGAGTGGAAAAGTTTATTATTTGACAATTAAAAAAGAGAACAGAAAGGAAATTCTAGAAAATAAAAATGCATTTGACATACTTATAGGAAAAGAAGACAAAGATGCTATGGAAAGTTTTCCACACATATAGTTAGACTGTATAGGAGAGGAAAAGGGAAAAAATTATGTCAGCTGAAGCAGCTGATCAACACTGTCATTAGATTACAGCGAGGAGATTACTGAAGCTGGGAACACACTTAGCAGGGAAAACACCTCTAGATGAGGTGCTAAGGATAAAATGGTAAGAAGGCTTTATAATATCAAAGCAAACCCTGTGATGATAAATAAGAAGATGGGATGAGTCATTTTACTTAAAGCTGCTTTTAAAATCCATCTTACTAAAGAAGAGATTACTGTACCAGAAGTTATGCTTAAAGGTTTGGTGCTAAAGCTGACTGGAAGCCTTGCTGTGCAGTGAGATTGTGCATTGCTTTATCACATGGGTTAATTATTTGTGTAACACTTTTTCTTCCTCATAAACAAAGGGCATCTTTGTCAAGATATGTCAAACCTGGTGACATTTCTTTCAGAACAGAAGGCTATTCTTGGGACTGTTCTAAGCGTTTTAAGATACATGAGTTGCACTACATATTATTTTCACCTATTCTTGACTTGATTTTTTTTAGTGGGTAAGAGTTTCAGTACTCAGCTTACTTAAGAGCAGTGCAAGAATACATCTAGTTTCTAGAACGTAGCTAGTAATATTTCAGCAGAATTTCCTGAGGTGACCTCAAAACTAGGCACTACTTAGAATCATAGAATCATAGAATCATTAAGGTTGGAAAAAACCTCTAAGATCATCAAGTCCAACTGTCGACCCAACACCACCATGCCCACTAAAACATGTCCCGAAGCCCCACATCCACACGTTTTTTGAACACCTCCAGGGATGGTGACTCCACCACTTCCCTGGGCAGCCTGTTCCAATGCCTGACTACCCTTTCGGTGAAGAAATTTTTCCTAATATCCAATCTAAACCTCCCCTGGCGCAACTTGAGGCCATTTCCTCTCGTCCTATCGCTTGTTACTTGGGAGAAGAGACCRACACCCGCCTCTCTACAGCCTCCTTTCAGGTAGTTGTAGAGAGCAATAAGGTCTCCCCTCAGCCTCCTCTTCTCCAGGCTAAACAACCCCAGCTCCCTCAGCCACTCCTCATAAGACCTGTTCTCCAGACCCTTCACCAGCCTCGTCGCCCTTCTCTGGACACGCTCCAGCACCTCAATGTCCTTCTTGTAGTGAGGGGCCCAAAACTAAACACAGTATTCGAGGTGCGGCCTCATCCATGCCAAGTACAGGGGCCACGATCACCTCCCTTCTCCTGCTGGCCACACTGTTTCTGATACAGGCCAGGATGCTGTTGGCCTTCTTGGCCACCTGGGCACACTGCCGGCTCATGTTCAGCCGACTGTCGACCAGCACCCCCAAGTCCTTTTCTGCCGGGCAGCTTTCCAGCCGCTCTTCCCCAAGCCTGTAGCATTGCCTGGGGTTGTTGTGACCGAAGTGCAGGACCCGGCACTTGGTCGTGTTGAACCTCATACAATTGGCCTCGGCCCATCGATCCAGCCTGTCCAGATCCCTCTGCAGAGCCTTCCTACCCTCAGGCAGATCAACACTCCCGCCCAACTTCGTGTCGTCTGCAAACTTACTGAGGGAGTACTCAACCCCCTCGTCCAGATCATTGATAAAGATATTAAACAAGGCTGGCCCCAAAACTGAACCCTGGGGAACACCACTCGTGACCAGCTGCCAGCTGGATTAATTCCGTTCATGACAACTCTCTGGGCTCGGCCGTCCAGCCAGTTTTTTACCCAGCTAAGAGTACACCCGTCCAAGCCATGAGCCGCCAGCTTCTCCAGGAGAATGCTGTGGGAGACAGTGTCAAAGGCTTTGCTAAAGTCCAGGTAGACCACATCCACAGCCTTCCCCTCCTCCACTAGGCAGGTCACCTGGTCATAGAAGGAGATCAGTTTGGTCAAGCAGGACCTGCCCTTCATGAATCCGTCCTGGCTGGGCCCAATCCCCCAGTTGTCCCGCACCTGCCTTGTGAGCACCCTCGAGATGAACTGCTCCATAATCTTCCCCAATACCGAGGTCAGGCTGACAGGCCTGTAGCTCCCCGGATCCTCCTTCCGGCCCTTCTTGTAGATGGGTGTCATGCTGGCAAGCCTCCAGTCGTCCGGGACCTCCCCCGTTAACCAGGACCGCTGATAAAAGATGGAGAGTGGCTTGGCAAGCTCCTCTGCCAGCTCCCTCAGTACTCTCGGGTGGATCCCATCCAGCCCCATAGACCTGTGAGTTTCCAGSTGGCGTAGCAGGCCATTAACCTCTTCCTCTTCGATTATGGGGGGCGTATTCTGCTCTCCGTCCCTGTCTTCCAGCTCAGGGGGCTTTACCCAACTTGTTTCATACCTTTACAAATATGAAACAGTAGATTGACTGGTCAACAGAAATGAAGGTAAATCTAAGCCCAGTGTAACACCTCAATTCCTAAGAGCTATGAGCTGGGTCTGCAACAACTGTACCCACCAACCCAGCAGCACAACTCTGACAAACAGAAGATTCCTCCACACCCATTCCTCCACTTCATTCAGCACTGGGAAAGGAAGTTGTCATCAGATCAGTTACTGGGCCATTGCAAAAGACCTGTCTAATACTACAGTCTTTTCATAAACTTTCTGGGTTTCTCAGTGGGAAAAGGGGATGAAGAAGGATTATATTTCACATATTGTTTTCAAGACTGTTTCATATTTCTGTGACTTGAGAATTTCTTTAGGTAGCAAGAAGCAAACCTATGACTGACCTCTGCTTTTACAGAGTGAAAGAAAATTTGTTTCAAAAGGCTACCAAGTCAGAATAGATGCCCAAATGGAACTGACTGCCAGGAGTAGTGTTAGGATGTATTGAGCCTACATTCTTGTCATTTCTTTTTCAGTCCTCTCTCTTGGTCTCTTTGAAACTAAACTGTTTGTAATCAGTTTTTGCTTTTGACCTATGATCATAATCCTGTTCCAAAACTTAGTGTACAGGTAGTCCCTTAGAGCAGGCCAAAGTTACTCTCTTTCTGCTAACCCTTTTCTACTTGCCATTTTTGGAGAAACACTGCTGATCGTCATAGAAAGAGCACTATAGTCAATGAAAGCAAAATTTCTGTGGCTGAAATACTCAGCATTTACCAAGAAGTCAGAGTTCACACAGGCAGTTACCTGACTAGTTAACTCACTGTATGTACACTTTAGCTATTCCACAGCATCATGTTTGCATATACATCCCTCTGCAGAAGAATAAGAATACAAATATTCTATCTCCCTTCCGAGAAACAGTCATTTCTCATGAAGACTCCAATGATGACAACAATTCAAAGAAAGTTCAATGGATCCATAATTGAACTGACAGTGGATATATGACCAGAATATCTTAAATGTGGATTCATATCTCTGTCCTGCTAAAAAGGAAGACTATTGCATATTAAACCATCTATTTTGGACTTGCCTTCCAGGTGAACTGCAAGTCGTAAGATGCATTGCAATTGTCCAATATGAAGGTGACAAATAGGTGAATCACCTTTGCCAGACCTGCATCCAAGCGATAAGTGTAGCTAAGAGAGGGAAGCTGGTATTTTGGCTACTGCTATATCCTGGGAATAAAAAAAAAAAATCCCTCATATACATTTATAAAATCCTCTCTTTTTCCAACTCTAATGGAGTGCTGATGTGCCCAGAAACACCTCTCAACCATAGACCTCCTTGTATTAATTATCAGCTATTCTAATGGAAAATTAGAAGCGGCACAAAAGAAGCTAATCTCTCATGAGTGGAGGAAAACAAAAATCAGCATGCATATATTTCAGCCAGGAGGCAACAACACTTAAGTTCTTACACAATTTTGTAGCACGTCTTCAAGCTTCCCTGGACAAAGACCCAGGTCACTGAAGCTCCAGCAGAAGAGGAGTTTTTAGACAACAAATAGGTGACAAAATCATCATTAAACATGGGTTTACATCACAAGTAATACGACAAGAGTTTCCACGGTCAGTCTTTGATGGACTTTATTGTGTTGATGGGAAAGGAAGACGGACTTAAGGATTTTTATATTATGTAAATCACAAAGAACATGATTTGTTCTAATGCAATTACTAAATGAATTGCTTGCATAATTTGAAGCTTACTCTAAAAGGGCACCTCCTCTTCCGTCAACATAGTACAAAGATTTAATCCTGAAGTGATGTATCCTTTTCTATGGAAGTTTGGTAGCCTCCCATGAGCAAGCTCCCCTGTATCTAACAGAGCTATGACAAAGTAAGGCAGTCAGGAGAAAACAACTTCCTGCAACTAAAACCCAAAAACCCTCCAGTAGACATTGCAGCACGTAATACTTAAGTTGTGTATACCCAGTGCAAGAATGTCCCTCCCTAAAAGCTTTAGAAAAAGTTAGATCAACAAATCCAGTCTTCAATCTGTTCCTTTATCTGCCTGCTCATTCTTACATTAACCTGCATTTAACTTCTGCCTCCAAGTTTATCATTCATTTATCCAATCTGAGAACAATTAATCTCATTCTAAAATTGGTTCCTTGAAAATTCTAACCATATTATTTCTATTATTATTCATGATGCTTTAGAAACAGAGGCAGGTAACTCACAATTTTGAAGTTTCCTTCTATTATTTACAGAGTGTATAAAATAAATCCTCAACCTTCAGTAGTTATGTTATTTTCATTAAGTATTCCTACATTTGGTTCTTTAAGAAACTAATGTTCATCACAGAAAAGTTTCCTAAACAAAAATTAAGGATCTGTATGGAAAGAATGGTGAAAGTTCGAGGTGACAGATCATAAACTACTTGTTTTAATAAAATAGAGAGTATATGTACCAAAAATCTTTAACGCCCTCGTACAGTACTCCCCAAACCTCTATTACTTCTCCTTAAACAAATCCAACACTCCAAAAGAGACCACACAAAATTATTTTTATGCTATGAAGTGTACTCAGCATGACTAAGTAGAGACACTACAGAATTTTCTTAATGCTCAAGATCTCAAAAAAATTACCATCACAACTGACACTAATTGGTGCCCTTACTGGCAGCCTAAGCAAAGACACCATCTCTTAGTCAAGCATAACTACTAATCCTTGTCCCTGGAGAAAGTCTCTCTCGGTCAATGTTGCTATATATCAATTGAGCTGCACGGGCAGGCTTGCATTGCCACTGCCTGTTTTACATCTGCACTTCCAGCATGTTTCTGCCTTTCACGTACTTTTTAAAGAGCATCTGTGTACTCCTCTGAAAATGAAGGTGCACCCTAATCACCTAAGATGTACTGAAAGAGGAATAGAGCGGGAATTTTTGAAAGCATAACATTTAGAAACATTAAATACTACTGTTCATACTCTAAAAAGTAACCAAACACTTTGCTGCAAATCAGGAGAAGCCAAAGACTAGATTAGTGTGGTGCAATAAGTCAGAGAGGACAGACAGGCATGGGACAAAATCTCTCCACTGGCTGATTAGGAGACACCAGTTCAAGTTACTAAAGTTTAATTCAGTCAAAAGATGTGCAAACCCGTTATCCTTTAAGTCCCTGAAACTGTAATTTAAATAGGAATGGATCAACCACAAGGATGCAAATTATGTTGTCTTTCAGCACTCAGATGTCATTCACAGGAGATTGCATAACTCTGTCAGTAAACTGCTTGATAATCTAATCCAGAGCATCTTTGTGGATTTTTTTCCCCAACTGCTTATAATTCCAGGTAAAGATAACCATCTTAAGAAACATTATAGTCCTCCATTCTACATTAAATACATCCCACTAAAGTAAATCTGTTTGAGAGAGCTGGAAAAAATTAGTCCGGGCTTTCCTAAATCAGAGTGAGATCAGGTGCTATTTGAGACTTTCAAATATATCAACATAGACTCTACCAAATTTATCTCACTTCTGACTAACAAGAGCTGTAACATTCACCTCTTGAGCCCCTGTTGACCTTCACCAGCTAGAGCGGGGATGCTGCTCTAGAGCAGCTCTGTGAGACAGTACAAAGCCCCACATCACCCTGAAGTGAGTCCACCATTCTTATATCCTGCAGGCAAGTCTTATGCTCCAAGGCCAACCTTAATTTCTGTGCCCAAGTTTAAAGCAATTGATAAAACATTTATTTAATAAAGTGCGAAATGTTCTAATAAGCCCATTCTGCTTCTCATTATCTAAAAATATTTAATGATGGCATCCCAATTATATTAGATATGCAATGGATTTTACAAGGAATTTTAAATAATTGATTTTTCAGTTGTCCTTTCTCTCCACCAGCCCTTATATTAGAGTTCCTTTAAGCACAATTTTTATTAAGATATTTACTGAAAAGGGAAAAGAATTTTCTTGATTAGACAGCTTTGAACCACATTAAGCTTCCATAGTTTAGCACATAACTTTTAATAAMAAAGATGTTGCATCTCTAAATGATGTGTGTATTTAGTCTTCTCAGGCTTTAGTAGAGGGTTTCGGTATATTTGATTTGGGTTTTTTTTTTTCTTTTTTTTTTTCCTTTTTTTAAACAACACTTGCTCCATCTAGTGGCACTTTCTGAAGGCAGAAAAAAAAAAAAAAAAGAAAAGCCCACAAAATGACAATAAGTATAAAACGCAGCATGTAGAAACAGAAATCTCATATCAAAATCAGGAATGTTTCCATTCAGATAATTTGACCTGTTTCATAGTTTTTCCCTTTAACAACTACACAGAAAGAAGTAAAAAATATATGACAACCATTTATCCTTACCACAAAATAAAAAGATAAACTACTATGGGGTAAAAATTCACTGTAGCTTTTTGTATAGCATCATTAGCAAATACATGAAGACAAATACTTCATTTTCTAACTCTATGAAGATTTATCATAACTATCTTTAACATACTGATTAGCATCTTAAAATAATCTACTTCTTCAACAAAATGCCTTACCTTGCTGACCCACTCAGCTCTAATTGGCTGGTGGTGTCTATTTAGCTGGGCTTATTACCTGATAACACTGTTTCAGGTACACAAGGGAGAGGTTATTCTTAAACTAATTACACTGACTGCATGATGAGCAAAACCTCTTCTGGCCCAGCTTTGTCTCATAACAGTCTCTTGGTAAGCAGCTGCCAGAAGATCTGTAAATTAATTTTTGATGGCAATAACTGAAGTGCTAATGGCTGGAGATTACTGTTTCAGCAATCTTTTTATTTATTTTTTTAAAAAGTATCTTCCATATTAGTAACAAGATGTACCTTTTCCCCCATGTGATAAAAGTAGTCATTCTTGCAAAAAAAAAAAAAAAAAAAAAAAAAAAAAAAAAAAAAACAGATGCTGATGGCACAGTCAATTTTTTTTTTAATCTTTTCTGTGACAGCCTGCTCTGAAGAAACACAGGATTCATATTAGGATGTCTGTACTCTTCTTGGTCCGTTGATTCTCTCTCATCTTCTCTGCTTGAAAACCTGGAGAAGTATTGCCTACAATTCCGAACTTGAAATCAGGCATTTCATGTTACAATCAGGCATTTCATGTTACATATTTTGGCAAATTGCATTAGTCATTAAATTTCTCCATATCTGTTTCCCCATCTCTAAGATGCACTCATCATTGTAGAAATTAATATTTGAACAATCGTTGAAACTGACTGATACCAAGACCTCCTCTAGTTTTCCTAAAGTAAGCCAGGATGCATGTTTACCTAACTCAAAGCTTTAAAAAKCTTGAGAAAGGCTAACTACTGCACATAAAAATGGGATTTTATTTAACTTGGTTTCAAATAATGCCATTTTAATTTCACTTATTCCTGATGTCATTTTAATTTTACTTGTTCGTAGAATAGATTAAGTGAAAATGAAGACTACTCAGTTGAATAAACAGACTATGGAGGAAAATGGTCACAGAATATCATAAACAATATACCATTTTACAGGGAAGTTCATGTCCCTCCCTGAACACTGTACACGAAAGAAAACGTGGCTTTCTCTTTGCACACTATGCTGTGCTCACTGAGTTGGCAGAGATAAGAACTCCAAATATACATTTCAGTGAATGCCTGACCAGCCAGCTCAGTTCAAGCTAGTGCCATTTTTCTGCAGTTAGAAAGTATATCTTTCAATTAGAAAATATATCCTTAAATGCTGTTTGCAAGGTACCAATTCTAACAATTCATGGCATAATATTCTGTCCCATTGAGTACCGTGACACTTGTTAAAGTAAATTATTTAGAAGTGCAGCTACCTTTTTAATCCAAGTTCAGTTACGCTAAGCTTATTGAGCCAAAAATGTTATGCTTGATTGCCTTGGGGATGTCACACTCAGAGTACGTTCACAGATTACTAGAAATTCTAGCTTGCTGCAACCGCTACAGGCAATGACAGTCCTTCGTTTACCATCTGTGACCATTGCAAATTTGTTTTCAAATCCTCAGACTTTTTGTTTTACTAGGTAACTGAATAACTGAGAAACAGTGATACACAAAAAGAGATAACAGTCAGAAGATTGCAACCAGGACTATTCTTCAAGTCTGCAGCTAAATTGAAAAAAATATTGTTTGGGGCATAACACAATTTCTTCTTCCTCTTCTCTAATGGCAGAAAAGGAAGTTTTAAGCTGAAAAAGGCAATATTTTAAATGAAAACAAAGGAAACAAACACTTGAAAAGCTAGACATAAGTTTTCTCTTCTAGTCCCAAAATGGTAGCAGAACCAATGTATGAGGTGTGAACTCAGATACTCCCTTTGCCTGGTGATCAGAAGATTTGGTTTTAAGGGGCTGTAAGATGGGATAATGTCCCAAACACCCAGCTACAAAACATGGCATCTCTGCTGGAGCTTGCATGAATATTTATGCATTGGTGGAAAAACTGCAACCTGAACATCCTCCCTGTCAATGAAAAGGGTACAAACAGACAAATATATTTCCCTCCATTGCAATGAATATTTTATGCAACACAAAACATCTGAGAAGGACAGCAAGAGACAGATACCCCACAACAATGTTGTATGACGCAGTATTTGGGACAGTCTTCTAAGATGCAGGGTTTTGGATTCCCATCTTTGTTCTAATTCGAAGATATACAGACAACTCTAAAGTAAATGGGAACAGTATCCTTCTCAAATATATAGCAGCCATCTCCTTTATCAATTCTAGTCCCAAATATCTACCACATACACTGGATTGGGGTGGGGGATATCATTGCTTTGGGGTGGGTTTTTTTTTGTCATTTGCAAACTGGCTTAAAACCACACCTTCGGCAAACAAGCAATCCACCTTTTTAGGAGTGATATTACAAGGCTTTGATGCTTACATAAGTAATTCTATTGGTTTGAAAGGCACTTAAACAAAGTTTCTATTTTTAATTGCTCAATGACTTGTTATTCAAAGAATTCTTTGGGAGCTGCAAGTGACCTCTACCTCTGGGAAAAGGATTTAATTGCTGAAATAAGTATATGTTGGTCTACTTTTCTACCCAACTCTACTTTTAAACAACAAAGAGGATGTGTTTGTGAACTGCAAATAACCCAAATAGAAGAAATTAATGGATTAAGGAGATTAAGCTGCATAGGAACTTGTGCAGGTACATGCCAAAAAATTGGATACCAAAACATTTCAGTGACTATTGCTTTTGGTGTTTATTTTTAGTTTGGGGGTTTTTTTACCTCACTGAAGCAAGTTAAGGAAAAAAGTGACTTTTTACCTAAGGTAAATTAAAATCTGCTTTATATGGCATTTAGATATCTTTGGTTATTAAAACCATCCTTCCGGAAGATAATGGAGATACAATGCTCTCTGTCCTCAATTGTTATTAGATTTACCTTAGATTAACCCTCATTCAAATCTTTATGAGCACGTTTTGTACAAAGTTAAACAATGCTGAAATCATTCTAAAACTTCACAGTTTCTGTGTGGTTGTCCAGCAGCCCAATTAACCACCACTTACACTAGAATGTTTTGACTGGATTAATTGATCAGACGAAACTGGAAAAGGCTCAGCCATTAGGAGAAGCGAGAGTAGTAAGAGTAACTGAAGCCTTGCAAACTGAATAGATCACCTCTCACTAAATCTGTAAAGAGATGAATATTCTCTTACATTCATCTCAAAGAAGTACATCATATTCCCACATCTAGCCCCAGCTGGCACCAAACCAATACAATTCTTCTTTGCATTGCTCTGTACCAGAGTATACAAAGGATTGTTGTATACAACAGGTATATCTGAAGCAGTTTTAAAAAGGAAAAATGCTGCCACTGAGAGAATTAAGCCTGTAGTCTGTTCCTATCTCTCAGATGAATCTCCTACAGCATTTTTTCTTCAGGCAAGAGTAGCAATTCTCCACTAAATTCCCAGCTTGAGCTGTGCATATCCTTCCCGTTAACTTTCAGCCTAAGGTTTCATTGTATTCCCATACCCACCAAAAAAAGTGTATGTAACCCTGCTTACTGCCTCTTTCGTTTCATTAAGTATGAACACAGTTACTCCATCCTTGGCTGAAAAAGTATTTCTACCTTTTTTTGATTATAAAAGCTTTCAGTTTCTAAATCCAGCTGCCTGGAAAATGGCTGTCTTACATTCCCACATGCATGTCAGTGCATTTCTGCATGCACAAATGCAGACTTCTCTTTCTCAATTCAGGATGCAATTTTCAATTACCTTCTCATGGCTCCCAGCTACACTCTTGGTTTTCTGCCTGTATATAACCCCTGACCTGTTGTGATAAGAATCACTCCTATCTCAGAACATAACAGTCCCTCATTATCACTATATTTTTAAACTTCATCTTAACACCTCTTCTCCTCTTTGTTTTCACTGTGGATATCTTTCCTATTCTGGTCTTGTGGCTGAAAGATTTCATTTATCTACTGAATAACATTTTTTGGCCATTTCACACCTTGTTATCAACTTGATTGTTTCTTCTCACACACACACTTTGACCATTTAAATGCATTACTCTAAGTTTTAATTTCATGTATCTTAAAGCATTGAGAAGTTCATGAGGATTTTGCCACTACAATTTAAAAAAAAAAAAWAAATAAAAACCGTCTAATTTAGCTTCTGTCTCCTTTTTTTAAGTTACATTTGACAGTTGACCGATATAAACTCCCTGACAGTATTAAAACAAAGTAACTTTCCTGAGTGGCTTCCCCAGCAGTTCAACAGTGTCAGCAAGCTGATGCAAGAGAAACTGAGAGATCACTGTTAGTCTCTGAGTTACCACTGATCTGGACAGAAGTAATATAAATAGTACTTTTCTTAAGCTGTCAGGAATGAGACCAAAGTGTCTTTCACATGTGATACCAGCTGTATCACAAAGCTCATGGAGGTGCCAGATTACTACCAGAGACTCATATCCATGCTGAAGGGATTGTTAAAAACACAAGCTTTTAAAGAAACCTCTCTCAAACTTCCCCTAATTATTAGCAGACATTAGCACAAACAAGGACAGGTCAACAGATTATTCAGATTTCAGAAGGATCTTTGGTCTAAGTTCCACACAAGATGTATGAAAAACATACAGCTTCTTGGTTGCGAGATGCAATATTTTGTTATCATGGATCAAACAAGAAGACAAAAGAAGAGGAATAAAATGTCAATTTCTTAAATGGTAGAAGGTTAACCGTGCACTGCCCTCATGGCTCATATGAGTTCCTATGGTTTTCAGATGTCTGGAAACAGAGAGTCATGAGATTTCTTTGAAACAGTAGGTAAGAAAAAGCAATTTAGGTTCATCACAAACAGATGCCATGAGGAACTTCAGGGACAGCTTTACCCAAGTTAGGTGAATGGGCAAAAGGATGGCAATGGAAACTCACTATTGACATATACAAATTATGAACACTAGAGGGGAAAAACCAAATTATTCATGTACCTTATCAACTCATGAAAAGCATCTTGCCATCTCTGCGGGCAGCATAATGAAAACTTTTCTTCAGCATTCCAGCTGCTGTCCAAAAAAAAATATTATATTGAAATCAATGGCTCACAAAGCCATTTAAAAGAAATACTTTTAAAACATGATCTGTAATTAGTTGTTGAATGTTATTGACACAGCAGGTTGCAAAGGACAAGAATTTAAACGCTAATGAAATGAATGAAAAGGAATTAGATATTCACCTGAACATCACAAATAACCAGTGCTGTAAATGTAAGCCTTCTGCCAAGCACCGGCTGGCAGCAACAAGGATTAGAATCACCTTACTAAATTATGTAAGTAACAGTGGGTAAAGCCACCACCATAGAAAATGGGATGTTTCCCAGTGCAATGTGGGGCCTAGCACTTCCCCACTCAATGGCAGAGTTAAGGATGCTCCAACATAAAAGCAAAAAGAAGGATTTTATTTTTAAGAGGAAGAAAATGAACACAATATATTGATTTGAACAAACCAATTTGTCCACAGAGGGCAAGCTCCCATTCCAGAACATATGTCCCAGTCCTGCAAACATGTCTGATTGTGGATAGGCAAGCCAAGGTTACTTTTTTTGCCTGGTTGCGCCGCCACATCATTTCAACTCTTCTGTTCTCCCAGCTCTGTCTATTGTGGTCTACTGGTCCACCTTTCACAGAAACCCTGTTAGTGTTTCAGTTCAGGAGTTCAACAGCCTTGAGTATTCACAGGCATGTTTCTTATCTCAAAAGAAGGAATCCCAATTTATGAGTCTCTTTTCCGAAAAATATACAAACACACACTCAAGAGCATACACTGAAACAATCTCCTTGCAAGAACTACCTTTTCATACATTTTCTTCATCCCAAGGATTCTCAGTTAAGGAGAATGGGTAGCCAAGGCAGCTTTCCACAATAMAAAWTAAAAAAAAAAAAAAAAAGGGCAAAACAAAAAAGCCTAAGTGTTGTCACAAAACCCACCTTTGTTGTATTTAACAGCAAAATCCTCCCCTCCCCAAGATCTCAAATCATAAGTGTAAATTACGTCTGAAAGATGGGTTCACTGGCTTGTTCTGCTTGTGACAATTGCTCGCCATCAGGGGTCCTTTCTCTTAATGGGTCTTCATTCCTCTTCTCACAAAGAAGCTGATACCTTCCTTTGGACTGATTAATATAACTAATCAAATTTTGGAAAGAATATTAATATTTTTTACTCTTTAAAACTTAAGCCAATCTCTAACCAAAGCAGCTGGCTGTTTTTTGGCCGAGACAGGTGCTAGAGCAGTGCGCTGGAAGATGCACTGCAGCAGCTGGATGCCTCCATTCTAAGATGTGAAGAAATAACCATGAGGTATCAAAAAAAAAACCCTCAGTGCAGAAAAAGCAAATCAGTTGCACCTACATGAAGTATCTAGAAACTGCAGCAAACATAACAAGAGGTTACAGAAACAAAATTTCTACCTTACACTCATGCTCCACACAGGAAAGGAAATAACTTTTATTTCTGTTAAACATCATCAGGAGGAAATCTAATGTAACATCTCACTTCAGTCTGCATTCTTCCCTGCTCCCAACTTTTCAGCACCACTGCTGGCAGCCCAAGGATCCACACAGCACATCTGCTACACCTGCAAGGTGAGGGCTATAAGGAGGGGACGACCTTTCTCAAGTGACAGACCACAAATTAATTTCTGTTTTCAGATGTTTCCAAAGCACAGCCCAACACACAGCACCTTTGTCACAAAAGTCACAGAAGTGATCAAGTCTTTCCTGCGAGAGGTGTTTGACAGGATCCCTGTGTGAATATCCTTATCCAGCTGTTGTCAAAAAATCTCTCGTATATCCACGCCTCTCCATGTTCTTCAGGTAAAATGACAGCTTACAGCAAAATTTACCTCGTATTGTATGTTATCCACTGGGATAGTATTTATTACAAAACAGTTTCTACTTCTTTAGTCTTTAGTAGAACAAACTTACCCAAGTTCAAATATTTCATTTATGATACGAAGAAAGTGTAAGTACAACTGGTACAAAGCAAAAAAAAATCCTGTGTTTGTAAAATACTGGCAATGCATTGAAATGCTAAAGGACAGGTCAGACATTGAGTACAGATTATAATTCCTAGTATTCCTGAAAACATGTGAAATGCTCTTCTGTAAAACGATACACCCAGAGAAACACAGGTGTAAAAACTGGCCCCAGACACAAGCATTGCAGCTGCAAGTTCCAGAAAAAGTCAAGTACAGCATGGACAGAAATGAGGAATCATGGAAAAACCAGATGCTGCAAGAAAAATAAGAAGAAAAAAAAGAAAATAAGAAAAATATAGAGCTCAAGAAATACATACCTATGGATAGACAGATAGAAATGATAGAATCATAGAATCCTTAAGTTTGGAAAAGACCTTTAAGATCAAGTCCGACTGTCAACCCAACACCACCATGCCCACTAAACCATGACCTGAAGCGCCACATCCACACGTATTTTGAACACCTCCAGTGATGGTGACTCCACCACTTCCCTGGGCAGCCTGTTCTAGCGCTTGACAACACTTCCAGTGAAGAAATTTTTCCTAATATCCAACCTAAACCTACCCTGGCGCAACTTGAGGTCATTTCCTCTTGTCCTAGTGCTTGTTACTTGGGAGAAGAGACCAACACCCATCTCTCTACAGCCTCCTTTCAGATAGTTGTAGAGAGCAATAATGTCTCCCCTCAGCCTCCTCTTCTCCAGGCTAAACAACCCCAGTTACCTTGGCTGTTCCTCATAAGACCTGTTCTCCAGACCATTCACCAGCTTTGTCGCCCTTCTCTGGACACACTCCAGCACCTCAATGTCCTTCTTGTAGTGAGGGGCCCAAAACTGAACACAGGATTCGAGGTGCGGCCTCACCAGTGCCGAGTACAGGGCCACAATCACCTCCCTCTGCCTACTGGCCACACTGTTCCTGATACAGGCCAGGATGCCATTGGCCTTCTTGGCCACCTGGGCACACTGCCGGCTCATGTTCAGCTGACGGTCGACCAGCACCGCCAGGTCCTTTTCCACCGGGCAGCTTTCCAGACGCTCTTCCCCAAACCTGTAGTGTTGCCTGGGGTTGTTGTGACCGAAGTGCAGGACCCGGCACTTGGCCTTGGTGAACCTCATACTATTGGCCTCAGCCCATCGATCCAGCCTGTCCAAATCCCTCTGTAGAGCCTTCCTACCCCCAACACATATCTACATATATACATATATACATATATACATATATACATATATACGCGTCTTTAATGCCAACAGAAAATGTAATACATGGAGTCCTGCTGTTTGTTTCAGTATTTGTTTGACAACTGTTGTAAATGAGGACCTATTAGATTACAGTAGGGTATGAAATTTGTCTCCCTGTAATGTTTCCCAAAAGTTACATATAGCATGAAAGTAGAAATGAACATATATCACAACTACTACAGTATTAATTGTTAATTAGGTTTTCTATCACAACTGCAAACATTTATTGGCTAAAGTTCATGTTAGGTGTGTTTGGAAAAAGATGGGAAGTTGTACAGATGTTTCTGTTTCTCAAGAAGTGGTACAGTAGTGGGAGTCAGCACTTCAGAGAGAAAGAGAGGCAGAAACGGAGAAAATGATGAGGGAAAAAATTATCAGTATGAGGGAGAAAGAAAGAAAGAAAGAAAGAAAGAAAGAAAGAAAGAAAGAAAGAAAGAAAGAAAGAAAGAAAGAAA
>JASVER010000103.1:1933091-1981504 GCA_030449065.1 Oceanodroma leucorhoa | reverse complement strand
TGCGTGCGCGGCTTTTGCTTTCCCTATTAAACTGTCTTTATCTCAACCCACGAGTTTTCTCACTTTTACCCTTCCGATTCTCTCCCCTGTCCCACCCAGGGGAGAGTGAGCGAGCGGCTGTGTGGTGCTTGGTTGCCGGCTGGGGTTAAACCACGACACAAGTGGGCCCATGTGAACCTCATGAAGTTCAACAAGGCCAATTGCAAGGTCCTGCACCTGTATGGGGGCAATCCCCAATATCAGTACAGGCTGGGGGTGAATGGATAGAGAGCAGCCCTGTTGAAAAAGACTTGGGGATATTTGTGGATTAAAAAGTAGATATGAGCCAGCAATGTGCACTTGCAGCCCACAAAGGCAACCGTATCCCGGGCTGCATCAAAAGTAGCATGGCCAGCAGGTCGAGGGAGTTCATTCTTCCCCTCTACTCTGTTCTGGTGAGACCCTCATCTGGAGTACTGCATCCAGCTCTGGCACTCCCAGCACAAAACAGACATGGACCTGTTAGAGTGGGTCCAGAGGAGAGCCATGAAAATTATCAGAGGGCTGGAACACCTCTCCAACAAAGAAAGGTTGTGAAAGTTGGGGTTGTTCAGCCTGAAGAAGAGAAGGCTTCAGGGAGACCTTATTGCAGCCTYTCAATATATAAAGGGGCTTATGAGAAAGATGGAGAGAGGCTTTTTACCAGGGCCTGTAGTGACAGGACAAGGGGCAACATTTTTAAATTGCAAGAGGATAGACTTAGATGGGCTATGAGGAAGAATTTTTTTACCATAATGGTGGTAATACACTGGAACAACTTGCCTCAAGAAGTTGTGGATACCCCATCACTGAAAGTGTTCAAGGTCAGGCTGGATGGGACTTTGAGCAACCTGATCTAGTGAAAGATGTTCCTGCCTGTGGCACAGGGATTGGACAGATGACTCAAACCATTCTGTGATTCTGTAATTCTACAAAAGCAGACCCTTGAGAAAGAGATTTGAAGTTCAAAAACACTAACATAAATAATTTGCCAATCAGCAAAAATCCATACTATCCCAAGTTTTCTCTTCCTTTTCCTCTTCTCTCCAATATGAAATTTATCAGCTTAAAATAAAAAAATTCAAAATGTAACTCTGATCCAAACAGGTCAGGGCTACTTAAACAGCATATTCTGGCCTATGCCCAAAGCACAAGCACATTTTGCCTAGATCTCCTAGGCTTGCAAAAACTCCTCCACATCCTTCAGGAAATGTATTTCTTTTCATTTATTCAGGCCTGGGATGACCTGCTCTTTCAGCTATGCCAGCACCACATGGCACTTGTGCCACTTGGAGGAGTGGCAGCTGGTAACCAGCTTCCCACTGAGCAGGGTTCAATACAAGCTACCCAACAAACTCAGCCTGCCACAGGAAACAAACACAGGCCACTTGGACAGCCTACTGTTAAGGACATTTTGTTGGGTGGGTGGGATTAAGGAAAAGAAAGAGACTGACTAAAGCTCTAGACGGCTTCCTCTTCTACAAGATGGAGTGGCACATCTTTATCCTAATACTACATCATGGAAGGCCTGTATGTATCATAAGAGGCAAGTATTACCTGATTCCACCTTCAATAAACATACAAAAGGTGTCTGCAGGGAAATTAAAATCTTTAGTCCTCTAGTTTCATGAAAAATTTAACTGCTGATAGAAAATCTTACACAGAAGTAGAATCTTTCACTGAACATCTGTACCCCCTGCTAACCTTGGCCACATTTACCGATGATGATCATCATACTCGCCTCATAAATATTTACATGACCTATAAAATGTTTATAGACTCACTCTCAATTCCAGTAGCATCTTAGAATACATTCTGCAAAACATCTTAACCTATTTAATGCTCTGTAGCTTAAGGGCTAGCACTGCATATTCTTGCCAACTATAAAAAATACAGATAAAAGATAACTGAGCAGTACAGCTGTGCCTGTCATCGGAAGAGCATGAAGAGTTTTATCCAGATAATTTCTCTGACAACATTTTGACAGTCATGATCCCACTTAAGAAATGCCCAGACTAATATACTATACTTCAGTTTCATCAGTGGAGAGACTGATCAATTATAACACGGAAATCCTTAGAAAAAAAGAACAGAAGTGAAAAAACATTCATTTAAGTTTTGTAAAAGTACAGCTAACGGGTAACTCCTAACGTGCCTGTGGAAAGCTGACCAACTTCCTTGGCTTCAGAGCTGCAGAGTCAGTTTGCTGGCCCTGAAAAGGTAGCATTGCTTTTCTAGTGCAAAAATATCAATAAGTATGGGTCATCATAGACAGCAGTTTTGCTCCTGGAACTACTGCCAAGAAACTTGCTCAGTAAACGCCAAGTCCTTTGATGCAAATCTTTCGTAGTCCTGTGTGAATGACCACCAATTTTGAGAGAGGAGATACTTTCAAAAAAAGGAGAAACTAGGAAAAACAAAAGCTTTCAAAGCAGTTTGTTGCAAATCAGACAATGATATTTGAAAAAATAATGATCTCTACATTATTACTTTTAAAGTGAATTAACAGAGCACTATAGCAGCAGCTGGTAAGGGAAAGCCTATGGAAGTCAAGTTTAATACTGGCCTGGTATCTCCAAGAGAGATCAGGAGGTTAAATATATACCTATTAGACAACTTACTTTGCACAGCTGCAGCACCGCTGGACACAATCTGGCTGTTGTGTACTTCATTTTTAAGAACAAGGGTATTACCTATATTATACTTTTTAGTTGCTACAGTTCAAGTTAAACATAGATAAACTAAAAGCTAAGTAGTTAATTTACCTGTAATATTTTTTTTAATTCATAGCCATAAATCACACCCCAAAAAAAAGCATTGATTTTAACAGCCTCAAAGTGCCTATTCATGCCTCATCAGTAGGATGGAAAGATTAAGGGTAGCCAGTCCCATAATTAACAAGCACAGCAATCACCCTGCTTTTCACATTTGTTGGAAGACATATTCCAGATGGGATCAAAATTAATGAAACACTAGTTAATAAGTGTACATCAACTTGCCCTTCTAGTCTAGTGTTTTTCATAATACCTCAGCCTGTTGCTACGTTCCTGCATCTTTCACCGAGCTACTGGGATGCATTTTCACTTCTGTACAACCTGTCAATATAATCTTAAGGCTTTTTTCTTTCTGCTGTGAGTATCATCCACAGCTTCAGTTCAGTACCATCTGCTATACACCTTAGGATTCCCAAACATAAGCCTTTTCCTTCAAAACAACAATCATTTGGAGGCATAAAATCCCCTACTGCGTTGGTATAATTTGGAAAGCATCATACAATCACAAATTTCATTTAATGTTTCTCCACTGACTATTTTACTTACATTTTTTTCCTTCATTTTTATTAGCATTTTGAGCCAAAGCATGCGAGAGAGAATTGCTCTCTTTTCCTGCTGATTTGAAAGTGATAAAACATGAAGATGAGACAGCATAAGGAGGGCATGTTAAATTTTCTGTGCTGCTGATACTCTTTATTGTTCAGATGTTTACAAAGAATAGCCACCTTTCTGAAAACATTTGTCCTCAGTTCTCCAGTTTTTAAGGGCAAGGAAAGAGATTAGGGTAAATTCTGGTGCTGTACTGGCAACTGGTTTGAAGATAACTTAGTGAAGACAAGGACAGGTAAATTATTTTTTATGTCTTTTGAAACAATGTTTAGAAATATACTCAGGTTTGATAGGTCTGAAAGGAAATTATCTGTTTCAGATATTTCCCTCAAGTTTGAAAAAAAACTTTCACAACCCTCTAAAATATTCTAAACTGAAGAAATAAAGTATAGTCACATTTTCAAAAATGCTTGAGAGGCAGCTTTATCATGGCTCTGGGCTAAGGCAACACTAAACCTTGTGGAGACAGAGGCTCAGCACCTGAGATGTGTGTACTTCAAATAGCAGTCTAGATACCTAAATTGTATTTAAACAAGTGAGTTTGCACCAGAAACGTCTAGCACTGATTACGCAGAGCTTCAATGGTAAGCAGGGTAAACCAGCCTATAAAGGTAAACCAGACTGCAAAAGGACTGATTCCAGTATCCAAGGTGGCTCAGCTAGCTCTTGTTTCTTCTACAGTCTGCACTGTAACCCATCCACAGACAAACTGAGGACTTGGGAGCTTTGTTTAGTTTTCATTAGTACCCAAAGCATATCCCAGTGTGTATCTGTGTGCAGAGTTTTTGCCTGTTCCACAGTTCAGCGTCACAGAGCACAAATACTCACTAGACTGGGCTGCAATGCTGCTAAATTAGCAGTGTTGCCAGCACATGGCACTTTAATGTGGCCAAATATCCCATGTACCCACACAATTTAATTTTCTTTCATTTGCTTATTTATGTAAGAAATTACTAAAGGAAAAATTAAATGAAAATTGATTCCAGCTCTGCTGAAAATCATATTCCTGATTGTTTTGTCAATTCCTGACTGAAAGTACACTGTACTTTTTGTATATTATAAAAAGAGAACAGCATAACATGATTATGAATTAATGCATTCTTTGAGGAGATATGATTGGCTAAACTGACCTTGTCTACTTGAAAATAACCAGAACTGTCATTATGGTCCAGCAAACATACTTCCAAAAAGCCAACAGTAGTCAAGTGCATTTGGACACAACGTACATAAAATTGTAATCGCATAATGTCCATCAGGCTTTTTTTTTTTTTTATAGATACCATAGATGAATGCGGTTTGACTGAAAAAGTGAATTAAATACAGTTCCAGGAATCACTGCACAGTAACTGAGATCAGGTCAAACAGCCACTACGAGATGACAATAAAATTATCTCTGAAATGATTGCTCTAGATTTCCCCAGCTGTCATTGTGTAGAAATAGCAAAAATATTCCTCATTGTCTTTTTATTCTTTTTTGATTGGTTGGTTGGTTGATTCATTGATTGGTTGGTTCGGTTTTTGTTAGACAACAACTCTACTACAACATAGGATTAAGAGTTTTGTACCTAATCTTGACCTGTGCCATGTCACGTACAGGTTGGTAAGTCTGAATAAGAATCATAGAATCATAGAATCACAGAATGGTTTGGGTTGGAAAGGATCTTAAAGACCGTCTAGTTCTAACCCCACTGCTATGGGCAGGGACACCTTCCACTAGACCAGGTTGCTCAAAGCCTCATCCAATCTGGCCTTGGACACGTCCAGGGAGGGTGCATCCACAAGCTCTTCGGGCAACCTGTTCCAGTGTCTCACCACCCTCACAGTAAAAAATTTCTCCTTAATGTCTAATCTAAATCTACAGTCTTTCAGTTTAAAACCGTTATCCCTCATCCTATCACTAGACTCCCTGGTAAAGAGTCCTTTCCCATCTTTCCCGTAGGCTCCCTTGAAGTACTGGAAGGATGCTATAAGGTCTCCCCAGAGCCTTCTCTTCTAAATGCCATAAATTTAAACACAAAGTAGAATTTGTCTGGGTTAGACATGCACACATAGAAATACATTATACAATCAGCTTTAAAAACAAGAAGTGATTTTATTTGCAGCTTGGTTTGCAGCGAAACAAAGATCCCTTTGATCAGTTGATCAGTTTGTATCAAGCAATTTTAAGGTCTATGAAAAGTAATTTTATAGCAAATTATTGAATTTGACAACTTAATCTTCACAAGAAACATAGCAAGGGTTTCCTCGTATCCTTTCCAATGGGAGCAGAAGTATAAACAAGGGATTGTTTTGTTGTATTCCTTTCCTCTGCCTCCCTTACGCAAAAGATGTAGGACATCTCTAGCATATGATCATAAACAGGAAGAGGAAAGATTTCAACTAGAATTGAAACATGCCTTCCCTGAAACTGCCACAGGAGTCTGAGTGCCATATCTCAGCTTTGTTTCTGTAGTCCTGTTCTTCTAAATGTGCTGTGGGTAGACACATTGACACTACTGGATCTTCCTCTTTTTGCTAAAGAGCCTGCTATGTGTTGTTAAACTCTGTTTTGTAGAGCCTCCTCATTTTTTCCCAACTTTTTATTTTCTTTTTGCTGTATCACTACATCTACTAGCTTAATCTTTCCCATTAAATGTTTTGTCTCTCCTTGGAGCTTTCTGCCTATAAAGCAGGAACACAGTGAACTATAGACCTGCTTCATTAATGGTATTTACCAAGTACCCTACTTCCAGAAATTGTTTGGAAATAGATGTCACAGTTACTTCAGGCTTTCCAGTTTGGGGTTGTTTTTTTAGTGGATTGCTTTTTCCCGGGAGATTCTTCCAATCTGTTCTGAAATGAAACTTTGGACTAATGGCAGGGAAATGGAAATATAAACTAATGCTGAAATTTAGCATTACTGGGGACTGAAAGGTTGGGGAATCAGAAAAGGGAGATATAGCATTTAGCTCATAGGTAATTTTTTAACTTGTAAAATCCAAGCCAGCAGCAAGCCTGGAAAAGCTGCAAGAAAGTAATGCTTACGTTAAAAGCACACATGTTGCACAGGTAGTTTCCTGACAATCCAGTCAGTGCCCAGTACAGAATACCCATTGGGTGCCATAACAGAAATGTGTACCCTTGCTGCAGCTTGAGTAAGATTGCTGGGCAGCAATGAAGGATGGTCATCTCCAGAGCTTGATTCTCTGTGACAGAGTCAAGGTCCTAAAGCAGGTTGTGATCTGTACACAGATTTTGTATTAAAACAGAGAAGTGGGGAAAATAATTATTTCGTATTTCCTGTAGCTTTCAACAGAAGAGGGGAAATCAAACACTGCTACATTTTTATTATTAATATTTGCCTTTTGAAATTGATAGTCAGTATTCATGAAATAAAATTTCTTGGGATATATGTGGATTTCATATTTGGCAGAAGTGCTGACCAACTAAATAAGTGTTTAGATATCATGACTTTTCAAAACTAGTTTCCTTTAAGCAGTGAGTTTTTTAAAAAACTTGAGGACTTAACAGTTCACCATTCAATTTGAAGACTTTTGAGAAAACAAGTTGCTGAGTCATGCTCTTGAAATAAGTTACAGTCTTCTGCTCTTGGGCAATTTCACAGACATCTGTGGCCTTTAACATCACTTGCTCTTTACCCTTCACTTCTTGTTCCAGGGCAGTAATATGCATCCTGTGTTGATTCAGTAGTTCTTTCTTTTCATGTCATGAGTAAAATTTTTTCTCTGAAGATAAATACTTCTTGTTTAACTTTCTGATATTCCTGTTAAATGAAGACACAGCAGGAGATAGAGAAATAGTGAAACTGCATGTTAGAATCAACAACAAAACAAATTCTCTTTCATGACTGTGGTTGAAAGCATTCAGAAACGTGGGGGGAGGGAACTAAGCAGAAGACATTCTGGTCTTGTTTATGCAAAGAATGAATCTTTTTAAGTTTCTGTGTTACACTATTATCTAACTTGAATTTTCACATAACCCATTAACCTTTGTCTGGTTCAGTGGAAACTTTATAAAAATGCATCTTACTTTCAACCACAGTGCCAGAAACAAGCATGGGATGCTTCAGCTCTATGACTTTGTAACTACATTTAGACCATAAGTTTTTTGGTACATGTATTACACTTCCTAAGTAGAGCCTAAATAGGGGCTATGCAAGGTGTCAGTGTAAAACAATAAACAAACTTATTACCTATAAAACTTCCCTGGAACATATGATGTTCTCATACTTAGCATCTGAAAGCCACTGCTTTAGGCAAAGAATATGTTCTTTTACAAAGTTAAAAATAYGGAAATCTTTTCTAAAAAGAGGACAAATTCTGCTGAGAAAGTAATAATAAAAGCAGAAAACATTTCTCTTGTGTCAGCTTCAGAATAAATGTAGACTGTTCTGTCGTGTGCCTTTGGTTACTCTGGCTCCTAGTACAAATAAACGCTTGTTGAAAGCAGAAACAGGAGGAAGAAAAAAAATCCTTTTACTAATTGCAAACAAGTCTCTCTCTCTGCTCAATTAAAATTTAAACTAAGTGGAATAATTGTACATATGGCATGCGTAATAATGACAGCGATAACATCCTGTTCAATTCACTGTAATGGAAATCTACTGCTGCTGCTAATGATACATAATAGCACCAAATTAAAAGAATTGAATGAAATAACAGGTAAAAAATACAGTCCGTCAAGAAACCTCATGCAAGCAGAGAATCGGTATCTGACAGGACCTCAGAAAATAAGTTTGTGACTGTAAGATGGAAGAAGGTTTAGCAAACAAGGACAACCTTCATTGCACAAGCCTTAGTTTCCTAGCCTTTGCAATAAACTTCTCCGAACATATAGGGCCGAAGATCCAATTGCAACAGTGTCAGATTTCTAAACTTCATGGAATCATGACTCCAACACAGTAGGAAAGAACTACAAATTTTGAGTCACATCAGATTATATCGAATATCATGAGCTCTATGATTAAAAGACACATAACTCAAAAGGCCTGCTTATAAGAATCTGTCGTGGTTTAACCCCAGCCAGCAACTAAACACCACGCAGCCATTTGCTCACCCCCCTGCTCTGGTAGGATGGGGGAGAGAATCAGGAGGGCACACGAAGGAAAACCCACGGGTTGAGATAAAAACAGTTTAATAATGGAAATAAAACAAAGTAGAACAGTGATAACAACAATAATAACAACAACAATAACAGAATATACAAAACAGGCGATACACAATGCAACTGCTCACCCCGACCGAAGAAACCGCACCCCCAACCCCCAGAGCTCCCCCGGTTTTTAAGCTGGGCATGATGTCACATGGTATAGAATACCCCATTGGCCAGCTGGGCCAACTGCCCCGGCTATGCTCCCCCCCAGCTCCCCCTGCACCTGGCAGAGCATGGGAGGCTGAAAAGTCCTTGGTGCAAGCACCATCCAGCAACAACCAAAGCATCAACGGGCCATCAACGTTTCTTTCATTACCAAACCCAAAACACAGCACCCCCTCCAGCTACTGGGAAGAGAGTTAACTCTGTCCCAGCAGGAACCAGGACAGAATCTGACACCAAACTGTATTGCGACTCTTGCTGACTGGCTAGCAAAAATCACTGTAATTCTGCCACAGATAATATAATGTTTTTGATTATTTGAAGCATCAGTACCTGTATCAAAATTTTCAGCCTATTTTGCAAACTTAGGCAGTTCATTTCCCAACAAAAGACCTCTCAGTTCCTTGTCAATTAGAATGCTCTGAAATAATACTCACTACAAAATTAATGGACATCATCAATGGACATCTCATTCCTCAGTATCTGGTTAGCTGACTAGTGTGATCATGTATCCTATGCCATCAGGCACAGGCATCTCAGCATTTTCTTCCTTGATGTCCATTCTCTCTAATTTTTTTAAGCCTGGTAATACAGGTTTTAGAAAAGCTGATGACCTTTATCTCTTAAAACAGGTTTCAACTGATTTAAAACCTACTTAATTGTATTTTTTAATAGAAAAAAAATATTCGAAGCTACCAAGACACTATCCCATCCACAAGACAATTGACAAACATGATCATACATTGGTTTTAATCAGTGTTAGATGGGTTGTGAAAAATTATAGGTTTAACCATAGTTAGACACATTGTGAAAAAGAATAAACCTTTTATACAGCATTTTAAATTAGATTTTCCCATCAGTTTTCACAATGTGATCAAAACCTTTTTATCTGTTTAACGGTTTCTAATATTCAGACTTCTAATCACATCAAGATTGAAGACTTCAACTTCCATAAAAGGATTTTATTATAACTGGTAACCAGCTAGCATCCAACCTGTAATTAGTTGGTTTCACAGAATCCTCTTTTTCATATTGCTTATTTAAATCTAATTATATATATACAAAACTTGCCACCCTAAACTTGACTTGATAGCAACTTCCTTTTATTCTTATTACCTCTTATATTTTGTTCTGGAAAGGCTTTTTTTGTTCTGTTCAAGACTTTTGATATACAAAACAGTTGCATTTCTTCAAATGCACAACATGGTCCTCCAGACCAGAGGGCTGAAGGGAGGGAGAGAGGAAAGGAAGGGAAGAGAGAGAAGGCAGTGCCAAGGCGCCATTAAGACCAGTCAGTCTTAATAGGTTAGATTACTGTCAAGTATTTATTTCTTCTTCCTCGTCTGAGATAGTGATTTCTTCTTGAAGATAAGTTGCATTTAAATTTCTGAGGCAAAGAAAGACATAGTAGGCATGGAAACAAAAAGTTCTGGCATGGCTTCAGGGGAAAGACAGTCTGGTGGCTGTAGCCAGTTAATGTTAAAATATCTGATAGACACTTCATGGTTATTCGGAAATAACTATCAAATAATTATGCAAATCAAACCTTCCTCAGTCAGAGTGCAGGGATTTGCATAATTGAGGAATAAACATACAATTATGGGTCAGTTGTGGCACGGCATCAAGGTACTTGAGAGGAAACATTTCAGTATCAACTGTATTTAAACAGAAAATGTGGAGTAATTGAAGGGAATAGATGCAGCGTGCTAAGCCTAAATCTACAGGAATATGAATCCTATGAAGAATTTCATTCTACACATCAGTATAAAGTACCAATAGCTACTGAAGGCCTGCACAGCTTCACTGATTGAAACGGAACTACACCAACTTCTATAGCTGGAAACAGAGCACTGGTAAAATAAGTCAGTGTGCTGTGCAGTCAAGAAGATAAGGACATGGAACTAAGGAAAAAATTCTTAGAGTATTACAGAATTTTTTCTCAGCTTCCCCTGCAGCATGAAATGTGGTTTGGAATTGGGATTACCTCTGATGGAGACCTGATCAATTCCCTACCTGTATCGAAGCTGCAAGTACTGGCAGCATCCTGGTCTCCCCAGTTCTCTGCTTGTGCTACACACCAGCATCCACAGGACTTGTATGGTTTGGGCTTAGTGGCAGATGTTCGGGCGAATTTTTTTTGCCTTCAGAAGACAGGATTAAATAATTTAGTAATGCCTTCTGCTATAAACTTTCTCCAGCTACAACAGGTAGGTACCTGGCCCATTGAGTTTGATTTTAAATTTCACAAATGCATAAAGAGAAAGTTTGAAAGATAAATATTATTTTTACCTGCATCACAGTATCCTTTCATTAAAAGAAAAAAAAGTGGGAAAAACACAATAGACCTGCCACATTTGTCCCAACATTTTTTGGAGAGACTAAAGCACCCCTTGGTACAGGCCCCACAACACTGTATGAGCTAATTTTCAACTACTAAAATATTGTATGATCTTCTATATATTTCTTCAGACCCTGAAAGTTTAGACCTCAATTCCTGTTCATGTCATTCAGATTTGTCTTTTCTTTCAGCAAGATCTTCATTAAGGTTTTCCAGCTCAATTATCCTACTTTCTAAATTATTAAATTCTTGCCAAACATTGTTTCCATCTCTCTTTGCTGTTCATGCTGGAATTAATGCTACCCTTGAATGTCAAGCAGGAAAAGGGAATTAATGAAGTCACGTAAACGTGTCAGATTTTACAGACACTTATTAAACCATCTAGTAAAAAGAAAGACAAGCATGCCAGACTCAAGATAGAAACAAGATTAAAAAAAAAAAAAAAACACACATATACTCTGT
This sequence comes from Oceanodroma leucorhoa, assembly GCA_030449065.1. NCBI lineage: Eukaryota > Metazoa > Chordata > Aves > Procellariiformes > Oceanodroma > Oceanodroma leucorhoa. The sequence continues at coordinate 1,969,990 of JASVER010000103.1, read as the reverse complement.
ATTTGTTCATTGGGACAGGAAGCCAGCGGAACAGGGAAAGATTTCCGGAGTGAAAGATGACAACGTTTGTTGGCACCTCATATATTATATCACAGAAGGTACAGGGATTCCCACCATGAGAAAAGTGGCTTTGTCCTTACCATTAGCACTATTTACTTTTCTGTTGAAATTTCTTGAGTGTAGTTAGCCAATAAAAAGGTCTGTCCTTTTGTTCATTTGTTTGTTTGTTTGTTTGTTTGTTTGTTTGTTTTTGCAAAAGCCTAAATAAACCCACAGGATGATGGTTGTTTATGTAGCTGAAATATGTCTAAGGGCAACTGAAATAACATTATCATGTCAATTAACAATGAGGTGTCAGGTTAATCTTGTTTGCTTACTCTATGAAGGCTTTTTCCTACCTCTTGGGTTACAAGAAGTCTTTTTGAAAGTCTTTCTTTTGCTCTGTGCAATTTCTCCTCTGATACACTGTTGTTCCACTAGCAATTAAAAACACACAACACAAAAGTATCACAGAAGCTACATTCGTTAAACAATTCAACTGAAATGTGTGAGTGCTCTCATTTGTCAATATATGAAACATACATTTCACAATTATAAACTATTTGTTATGATACAAATCCACTATATCAAAATACATCTGTAAGGCAGGCTCAGAAATTATATTAAATATAAAACAAAGGAATGGTAGAAAGTGCCACATTAAAACAGATAATGTGGACCATACACCATATAAGTTATACTTTATATCAGCACTGATTTTGAAAGGAAAATATTTTCTTTTTTTAAATTGAAACAGCTTTTTTTTTTAATAGAAGGAAAAAATTTAATACGAGGAAGCTATTTTGATCCCTGTTATTCAGTTCTGTCACAGTATCTTCTTTTCCCAGTGGCCTCATACCAGCATTTTCCAACTCATGTTTTCATTATACCAATTAATTCTACTAAGTAGAAAGTTGCTGTAGTAAATTTAGCAGAAGCACTAAAATCTACTTTCACCTAAAGCTGGTATAAAACACCTTGTTTTCCTTTCATTCAAGYTGGTTTAAGAAAAAAAAAAATCAAGAACTGAATCCAAAAAATCCCCCTTCTTAGTCCTTCAATTTTCATGCAGTGGCATGGGAACCCTGAAATCCACATATCCACACTAACAATGGCAACATAATAACAGGACTTAAATGCTATGCTAATTAAAAGGTGTAAACATTCTTCTCCTCTTGCTTTTGATATTGCAGCAGACTTTGCACACCTCCTTAGTAAGTACACAGCATTAGTGGCAGCACGAGGCTGCTGGAGAAAAGGAAGGAGAAAACCTCCACAGCTCCAACATTAGCAGCAATCCAGACCTTGACAGTAACCTACGGCAGAGACAGCACAAGTGTTAGGAACTAACCCTAACAAAAGGGCTTTAAATCGCACCTTGAAATTCTTGAATGAAAAGGACAAGCTACTTTTTGATTTCACGGTGGCAAAGTGAGTGTGTGAGTGATTGGGTTTTACTGTTTAAACATGCTTACGTGATATTCAAAACAGGCAGTGTTATAAGCTGAATTAAGAACCCACAGCATAGCAATAAAAGATAAAAATTAAGGGCACATTATTAAAGCACTTAAAGGYATTAAGACAATCTCTGGAGACAGAATGTCACATTTTTAACAGRCAAGCAGAGGTATCCACACAGTCAGCATCTGAAGTCTCACACAACACCTCTCRGTTTTCTACCTGCAAATATTCTGCAGTAGTTATTGTGTGTACAAATTCGGGACTGTTTGGACAAGCAGCCAGATTGTAAGTGTCTCTTTTTCTCAGTAGGAAACTTTTTTCAGAAAGCATTCTACCAAGATTGAGCAGGCCAGTCCTAAATATACTTCTGTAAAGCAACTGGTTCAAAATGGGCCTGGCTATATGAACAATAAATACTGAGAAAAGACAATTTTACCTAGCTAATACCCTCTGAATTAACATTTGACACCTACAGTGCATTGGCTGACAAAGGTATAACTTTAAAGTACGAATTTGCAGGCCTTGCTTCAGTAATCAGGAATGTTTCTTAAGGTTTAGAAAATAAACACTAGAACAATGTACAAATGAAGGCAAGGCAAACTACATCAAACATCACAGTGTAATGTGATGTAGAGAAGCAGAGCCAGTCTCACAAGTGCAGAGCACGGCTCCACATGTATGTGTTAGGAATGACTGACAAGTCAGCCTACAAGGAGCATTTCAGTGGTGGCAGAAATGGGAGAAGCTTTCCTTTGGTGAAAGCAGAGGGATATAAGATCCCTTGGATCTTTCCTAACTTGAGCTATTTTTATCAACTGTTAACCCAAGTTCATTAACACATCTATAAGAGCTCTTCCTGAACATCGTAATCAGGATGGTCACCATCTAGTTGTACATCTAGGACAGAAGCTTCTGTTTGTTAAATTAATATAAATAGGTCACCTGTCCAGAACACAAACCCATCTGATAGCTGAGCAAGAAGAGTTAGGGAAAACCCTAGTGGTGATAAAATAAAAATAAAAGCATTCAGCCTTTGGACTTCAAGTAAAAATAGCTTTATCCTTCATTAGAGAAAGAAGAAAGCTTAGTTGCAATGTACTGTAAAGCATTCTCTGTACAGGTTACAGACAGACATTACATATGACCAAAAAATGACTGCCTGTTGCCAAAAGGGCAGGAAGGAAGGAGTTGAGAAAAGATGTGTGTTAGCATATGGAAAGAGACAGAAGGAGGAAGAAAAATCAGGTCTTTAACACAGCGCTGGTATTAGAACAGAGCAAATAAATGCTGTAAACTTGAACTACAAGAAAATGCAGAGGACAGAGGAAGACAAATGTGAGGTTACAATAATGGATTTGCCTATATCAACCAAGATCTCTGTACTACATGACCAACATTTAGATGTTGCATCTTCAAAGAAAAAGTTCCATTTTCTTTTTGATAAGAACTCCCAGCAAAATAATGAAACTGATCTTAAAGAAATACTTGATTATCTTGTTTCAAAATGCATTGCTGTAGCAAACTGATGAATTTCTAAAAAGTGGAAAACTGTACTACATGTCCTTGCTTTTTAGTTGGAAAGGAAAAAACAAATCTAATATTTGACTGACCAACAAAATCTATTCTGAAACATTGAGAGTCCATAAAATTAACATTTCTGAATGGTRTTTGTATTTATCACTGTACAGGGTCCAGCCAGGATGAAATTAACTTTCTACATAGCAGCCCTTAGGGTGCTGTACTCTGCATTGGTGCCTAGAACAGTGCTGGTAACACACCTGTGTTTTGGTTATTTCTGAACACTATGTGCTTGCATAGCATTAAGGCTTTCTCTCTTTCCTTTCTCCCCCTGTGAGTAGGCTGGGAGTGAGAAAGAGGCTGGGAGGGCACATAGTCAAGATAGCTGACCCAAGCTGGCCAAGGTCTTATATCATACGACATCTTGCTCGGTAATAAAAGCTCAGAGAGAGGAGGAAGGGGGGATCTTTGTGGTTCTGGCATTTGTCTTCCCAAGCAATCATTGACCTTGCTGAGGCCCTGCTTCCCAGGGAGCAGCATCTGCCAGAGGTGCATGAATTCCTCATTTTGCTTTCCTTGCACATGCAGCTTTTGCTTTTCTTATTAAACTGTCATTGTGTCTATCTGCGAGTCTTCTCACCTTCCATCTATTTTCTCCCCATCCTGCAAGGGTGAGTGAGAAGCTGTGTAGGTGTTTGACTGCTGGCTGGGGTCAACGCACCACACTCATTCTATGATTTRACACAATTTTTTGCACTGTCCGTTTACTTTCATATCTCTTCTCTATTCTTTACTTTCTCTGATTAATATATTCTCTGGAAAACCTTGAAAATATTTTTTCCCCTTCCTCCCCCTTTTATTTCCCTGGGGAAAAGTATGTTTGAAAATGTTAAAAATACAGGATCATTCAATGAGACAAATGAAACAACTATGTATATCTTTGACCACACACAAAATAAATAAAAATTCTTAAACAGAATTATAAGAAGTTTCATTTTGGCCTTTTTCTGTTTTAAGGGTGGGAGAAGGCATATGTTTAAAGTTTGAGAAACATTTAAAAACATCCCTATAGACTCTTTACAGTATTATAAACAAGCACAAGGACTTACCTTTGACTGTAATTCAAAACTTTTTAATGATATGCTCTGTTTTTATGGTAGAATATTTCAGGAGGAGAACATACAAAACATGAACAATATTTTAAGAGTCATTGCAATAGTGTCCTTTTTTTTTTTTCATAAAACCTTTCCTGAAGCAAAAAGAGCTCCCTCAAAATGAAGCACGGTCATTTTGCTTCATTGCAAATGAATGGATGAAGTACTTGTGGAAAGCTGAAGTCGAGAAGACGGAGACTAGCACAAGTTCTGTGAAGAAAGGAATTGGGTAAAATGGGAGTCACGTGACTTCTCTTCAATCATTTCCAGCATGATGAGAAGAATCCAGATTTGTCAGTAAGCAACAGCATGACAATAAGGCACCAGTGCAGGACAGCCATAGAAAAACTGCACAGTTTTCTGGGTACCTGGCAAAACACTAATGTTGCTGCACACAGCAGTGCTGAAACATATATGTACTTTAACAAGGGTTATTCAAAACAATTATACAGAGTAAAGCTCCTCTTTAGGAGAGGCTAGGATCAGTGCAAATACCATGAAGGGAGAGCAACAGATCTTGTCAGAGAAAATTAGAATGGTTTAAGAAGGAACAGTGTTGCTGTCAGTATGCATTAGAGAATTACATACAGGGACAGGAAAAAAATCTATTTAAGGCCAACCTTGGTACAAGACCAAACAAATACTGACTGGACAAAAATAAGCAGGGAGAAAGAAATATCTAACTGTCAGAATACAAGGCTTGACAACAGCATTTGAGAGCACTGATAACATATGAACCCAGGGGGAAAAGGGTAAGGAAAAAAGCTCCTGCAATTTTCAGCTGGAACATGCCAGTTTACAAGAGAGTGAGGGAAGTAGGCCTGGACTTGAAGGATATGCCTTCCAGTCTTACACGTCAAAACCCCACACTACCTGTAGCACAAAAACTATAAAGGTCTTCTAGAAATAACAAATGTGACAAGACGAGATGCACTTCACTCAATTTTAAAAACAGCTTGCTGTTTCTTGGAGAAAAGGAAAACAAATATTTTACTTCTGAAATCTTCCTCTGTAATTACAAATAAATACAAAAATGATGGGTATTCATCATCTGAAATATGCACTGCAAGTTACTGTCAAAGTTAAATTCTATGTACCTAGCATTGTACAGAACAGCACAGTCCCAGCTATTTTAGAAAGTTAATGTGCAGTAAAAACGAAACATTCACTGAGAAAATACACTACAGTGTGACCAGGAGATGCTTTAAATCACGTACTGGTTCCAGATGAAAGAAAAAACATGTCATTGTAGTAATAAGGAGCACAGTAGGTAAACATTAAAAGAGTAAACCTTAAAACATTTGTCAAAGACTGCAGAAGGAGAGAGAACATTAAAAATATAGATTTTGTGTCTGTTGAATTGTATCAATGCACCGAGATGTTATGGTATTTCACATTCTGCTTGGCCAAGGAAAACATGCATTCACTCATTTTGGAAAAAGTTATATCCATCAGAAGGCCAGCTGACGAAGAAATTTTTACAATAAGATGTATCAGTCTTCCCACAATAACAACAAAATTTTATTAAGAAATATGTATACTGATATGTTAGCATAACATAATTATATAATATAAAAAAACTATAAAGCTGGGCCATTTTATAAATATTTCAAGTGCAACTTATAAAATATTAAAGATGTCATGAATAGCAAATTTTTCAAAATGCTCAATGAGCAGTCAACTTATTCAACACCCAGTTAAGACCAAGCAATCAAGTCTAGAAATACAACAAAGAATGTGGAGAATCAAGTTCAAACTTCATCAGTACATTCTCTTAATGATTGGTAAGTTTGGGATGACATCTCAGAGGATTTTTTTTAAAAACAAAAATCATGTGGCATTTGGCATTAACACCTATGTTAGTTTACAAAAACACTGAAAAGAAAAACACTTTCAATAGCCAGCCAAAGTAGAAAACAACTGCTGACTTCAGATAAATAGAGCACTTTTTCTGTCACCATCCACCCATCTAATTCTCTGACTGCTTTCTTTTGATAGCTGCAGAACTCTTCACCAAATATATTAATATATCGATTAAATATTAATAATATTAAATTATAATTACTTTTGTGAGGAAGAACTGCATTTTCAACATCACAAATGGCAAGAAAAAAGAATAGATTTCTAAAACAGTTAAAGATATGCTGAAAACATCTGTAAACCTAGCAAAAAATGAAAATAGTCCTGGTCTAAAAGGCATGTTTTAAACAAAGAAAATATGAGTCTAAATTTATTAAAACTGTCAAGAAAAGCAATACGATAACCTTGTGAAATTTATACACCCATGACATAAGTCAAGCTACATCCTATATTACATTAAAGCTATAGTAATTAGCACACTGTACTCCCCTGCCTTTTTGCTACCATGCTATAATTTCTGCAAAAATTTCCATGTAACTGAGGTGGAGGAAAGGGGGAGCAGAGGGTTGCTCACATTTTTAAAAACAAGTCTCAGCTTTGAAGTTAAATCAGCAAGCTTCAAAAACCTCATGGAAGAAAAGTCACCAAGACTGGTACTTCCAGTATTCTAACAAAAGGTGGCTTCAGTGGTGTGAGACACTCCGCGGAAGCAAGAAAACACAGAGGACACCCATTTGTGGGGCAGTGGAGTCTGTAAGACAGTTTGGTTAGAAATCAGTCACAGGGTATTTATGTTAGGAGTTACAGTCGCTATGAATCCAGGAAGAGCCTAAAGTCTGCAGGATATTCATATCTTATGAATCTAAAGACATTGTCTWATAGACCTGAAGGAGACAGTAGTGGCAAATGCACAAGCTAGAGGGAAAATGAAATACTTGTCCAGCTCCAGAACTGTTCAAAATCATCTGATCAGTTACATGCAATGTAACCATGATACTGTGAATTTACACTTACTTTCTAATTTTGTAATTTTATATAAAAATTCTGGGGGAAAAGAAAAGCCCTACTTATCCACCCACATAGTGTATTTGATAGTCTGTTCCACAGTGATGGATGTTTCATCTAGATACCTTAAACTTTTTTATGTTGCCAAATAATCTCTTTCAATCAATTTCATTGCTACAGTGTGCTCACTGCTGTAGTCATCTTCCTTCAACAGTTCTACTACAAACACCYGATTGAAAAAAAATGTATGTGAACATAAAATTCATGCTATTTTCTTTAACTAAACTAATCTGGACAGACATTAAAACGCAGACAAGTGTCTAGCCTAAGGCTTGTTAATGCAAAAGAAATTAATGTATATGAGTGTATGTAATTTCCTGAAAATTTCTACTATAACTTCAAAAGTCAGAGTAGATCTTGGGAACCCTTTTCCATTGGCAATGTGCCACTGATTTCCGAGACATGATTTATACGGAATCAGATTAATCACCCCAATGTCGGATAGCTTGCCTTCTAATAAGCCTTTCTACATTTAGAGTATGACAAAACTTTAAATTAAAAAGTGCTAGATATTACAGTAACCTTCAGTAGCAGTAATACCGGGGAGGAAAATCTCTATATTCTACAGTGTACTTATTAAATGTGATTCCTAATAATTTCATCAAAGCCTCTCTCAACTTGTTGTGAAATAAGGAATAATAAAAGTATGCAACACATATTTGTATACCTCTAGACCATAACACAAATCCCAAGGATAGGGCAGACAGCGATACACCTATAGCATTTGTGCTGCACAAGCCACTTCAGCAGCTGCATGCCAGTCCTGGGCATACATCTTTTCTCCAGCCAGGCAAGGAAAGGACACGGAATGCCAGCGAACTGAGGTGCTGGCAACCTGCTCTCCCCAGCCTGTGCTACTACCAGTGCATGTTGCAGAGCCACAACAAGCAGGATAAAATAAGAGATCTTAGGATTACTCGGTGGGCTGGAGTTCTGCTCTGTGAATGTGGGGAGGTGGCTAGGGACAGGTACCCAGCATCCCACAGCAGGGAAGGAGACAGAACAAGGTATAGAGTGGGAGTGAGGGAAAGGGGCTGAAGGCTGCTACCTGGCTCCTACACAGGGCAGTAGCTGTCAGGTCTGGCTCCTCGAGTCTCTTCTTTGTTCATGCTGCTTGTGGTGCCTAAATATGTCACATTTAGGAATCTCTGAACCAGACCAGAAAGCAAGTCTCCCCTACACTCAGCTGCCATTTCCTCAGTGCTCCACTGTCAGGCAAAAGACAGGAGAGCAACTAGTTTTCTTGTCACCACAGGTGTCATCCAGATACACCACTTCTCCCACTACCTTCCCTTACAGTCAGCCTCTAGGCTTCCCCCATGTCTCCTACAAACCAGGAGCAGTCTGCATCCGACTGAGCTGGAAACAGTCCTGCACTGGCTCTTAGCACTCCTCACCCTGCATCTGCGTGTGTGACATGACTACAGTAGTAAATGTCCTACTCACATTACAAAAGACAGAAGAACTACTAAGCCATTGAAATTTCTACCAACAGGCATAATTGCCACACTTTCTATGCACAAGTACCGCCTGCTGTAAAATTAAAATGGAAATCTCTTTCCCAGAAAGATGGGACCACAGAGATTCAGGATAAATTTCCTTCCTGCTGCCCAGACTGTACTACCTCTTAATATAAAGATTTGTTGAAAGATAGCTGGCTAATTTGTATCTTAAAGTGACACAAATGAGAAGGAGCAGCTGTTTGCTGGGCTAAAAATCTGTCTGAAACTTCAGAAAGCAAAGCTCATACAAGTTTCGAGGCATGCTTTTTTTTGTAGATCACTGGTAAATGGTAAGTTACTAAAAGCATTTTGTGCTGAATGTAGAGTTTCAGCTACCATGTCTAGAGCAGATGGCAGACAGCCTGTTTTTGCAAGAAAGATACAACCTATGTGACTGTGAAATGCAGTACCTTGTCCAGCATCCTTCTCAAAACTGCACAGGTCCTCCAGCATCTACTGTCCCTGCACTGCAACACTTCTGCTAGCTAGTCAGTCCTTGTTACTTGCCAACAGATGTTGAAATTTTACTTACAGTAATAGCCAGATAAAACCAAATTCTAGTTAGCTGGCTGCACGTTATATTTTGCCACAGTTGTTGCTGTATCTGGACACAGGCTTCCATGATGCTCCTTTTGGTCAGAATGAACACAAAACATTTGTCCAGGGAGTAGTTTAATAAATAGTTTTATCTCAGGTTTTGTTTTTGAAATGTAGCTAATGTTGCAGGTTAGAGATGAAAAACATTAAGCAACTAAAAAAAAAAAMCCCCAACATTCTTTTCCTTAAATTCAAGTATATTTTAAAGCTACACAAGGAATAAAATAGTAAGGCTGCAATGTAGGGTGAGGCATGCAAAAAAGGTAAAACAAGGAAAAAACATATCTGATAAAGGTGTTTGGTAAGGACTAACCTTGACTGAAATAGCCAACACAGCTTCAAAATACAGTAGCTCCTCTAGACTTCATTAAGCTGTTGCTTTGATTCCGTTATTGTTGGGTTTAGTTTTCATTAAAACTACCTCTGTTAGTAGGTTAGAAAAATAAAAATTGTGCTCACATTTGGAAACACCTACATAAGACATGAAACTGGAGAGCTAGAAAAACAATTCATTTCTGAATAGAAATTTTGCAACTTAGGTAAAGCAACTATAGGGAGGAAAGAACTGCATAATTCACACCCAAATTCCAGTGCACCTTTTAAATAAAAAAGCTTTTTGAGGTATTCCAGTATAGGCTGAGAACTGTTTGAACTTGGAAGAACACATCTGTTTATGTATTGCAACTTTAATAAGACTGGCAGTTCATAAGTTCAACAGCCTTCCAGCATTTTTCAAGGTACARATCCCAGCAAAAACTTCCAGTCTTTAATCAGAATGAACAGTGGATCATTTTTCCCACTTGCCCAAGGAAATTATTCCAAAGAGACTGAAAAAGGAAACGGTTCCAACTACAGTTTCTAGAAGTCACAATACATCTTGAAATGAAAAGGTAGTCCTGGGTAAAGATGTAAATTTCTGATACTTGCCAAAATTACTCTCTCATGTATGATGCAGCAATTCTTTTTCTAACATTTACAGCCACTTAAAACAACAGCTGCCCACAAAACAAGTGAAAACTTTGAAGCCTCAGACCAATGTAATGTACCAATATAAATTAAAACCTTTCAAAAATACTGAAGTGTACAGTCATGCCTTCCAGACAACAGAAGGCTACTCATTTTATTCAGAAACACCAAGAGAAACACCTCAGTTTTGTAACCTTTTCAGACTTTCCCTCTCCCAAAGCCTCAAGCTTCACCCTCCAGTCACATTATTTGTCCTGCAAATACCTCATATTGCCTCCTAGACATTTAGTAAATAAAAGAGGAGAAAAATGCCATAAAACTGGAAGATCTTAAAAAAAGTAACCCTTCCACTTTGGATTGCAGTAATACATTGAACCATGGTTTAAAACCATATATATCAGTGGTTTCTTCCAAACAGCTGAGCCTTGATGCTGTACTCAAAATTAAAGCCTTGAGCTTATCAAAAAAATGTTGAGGACACAAGAATATTCATCAGTTTTCCCCACATAAAATCTGTAAAATCAGTTTTGATTAAATTAAAAGTTCCAATCGAAAACTGCTCAAGAAATGTTTATCTCCCTCCAAAACAAGTATAGAAATGATCAGTGAATTCTGTTCAGAGATATCATTGCCCAGGCAGTGGTTAGTTTGCCTTGGGTTTTCTTTGTTTCTCATATTTTTAAGTCTATAGGAATTTTAAGTAGGTCATAAAGAATTCATTGTGAACTTTTGAGGAAAAGAAGTAAAACAATCAATCAGATATGACAGTCCTTGAAATTAGGAACTGCGCAGAGCATGAAGGACGGAGTACAATTCCCAGAAGATTGCATGTAAAATACAATACTGAAGTACCACACATGTGGCTCACATTTTGTTTTCCAGAGTTCATTCCTATTCCCATACTACAGAGGTGCCAATTACAATTGTTACTCTGATAGTTCACAGTGGCACTTCCCATGTGTATCTGCTGCATTGATTTTAAATAGATCACACAACGTCAGGAGCCACGTCTAACTAGATAACCTACAACTCCTTCACAACCTGGTTACTAATGCGGCAAGGCTGTAGTTTGGTGAACATTTATTTCAGAGGTAATGCTGGAGTTTCTTTTCAGAGGAAGTGCTTTCCTAAGACACTTTGTGATAGTAGATACAGTCAAACAGACTGAGGATCTGATCTGAATTAAAAATAACCCACAAAAAACTTAACCCACATCAGTTCCCTGAGGGGGCAGAAAGCAATATGAAGAACTAATTATGCTGACACCACCATGAAAAGAAATTACTGTCAACCTCTGACCAGGGTATCTTATTAGTGCCTTCAGAGATTTCCTCTGAAATTGTTCTCCCCTTCACTTAGTCTTTTATATTTAAAATTACTTTACTTACTGACCTGAGCCTGTCAGTGTTCCTCATATTTCAGACTGGATTTTAAACACAGCCAAGCGGCTGCTTTTTTTTTTTTTTTTTAACACCAAACGCAACAAGCTTTAAGAAAATCTGTAGCATCCGAGCACACCAAACAATTGTCCACCTAAACACTTGTTCACTACCTTTACCAGAAAGCCCTGTAGTACTAACAAGGAAGAAGGGAGTACTGTAAAACACAGGACATCTGGCTATTTACTGTGCAGCTACCACCAGTCTAGGCTAACAGCAAATAAGATGTAGTCCAGAGGTCACGCTTTAACAGGAAATCCAGGGCTATGCAGGCCTTCTCACCATGCAGCACCAAGGGGTACACAACAGAGGCCTGAAACATTCCCACAAGGGTGAAAAATGACAGCATCATTGCAAACTTCTGCTGAATTTCCTTACGATACTCACATGTATTAATTCGAAGATCTGATGAACAGTACAGCGATGCCGGTTTCAGCAGATATAGAGGGAAGCAGTTCTAGTACAGAGCAAATTGCTCTGTTTATTGAAGTAGCTTGTAATATCCCCAAATGATGATGAATGTCAGGCAGCATTCACTCATGACTTAAGATATTATTTCAGTCTGGTTCTCCTGAACACTACTGCACTATAGAAATATTTAGTCAGGATTTATACTCAGGGTGTCAGAGTTGACAACGCAGCAGACAACACTCTTCCATTAAATCTGCCATACTGAACCTGCACCCAGGCCATACAAACAAACTTTCAGTAGTGCTGAAACATTACAGCTGGAATTAGCCACATGAAGCAAAGCAGTGTTCAGGACACCTGTCCTGTCCCTGGGTCACAGAATGGTTGAAGATGGAAGGGACCTCTAGGCGTCACCTGGTCCAACACCCATGCTCAAGCAAGGTCATCTAGAGTAGATGGCCCTAGACTATGTCCAGAAAGCTTTTGAATATCCCCCAAAGATGGAGACTCTACCACCTCCCTGGGCAACCTGTGCCAGTGCTCAGTTACCCTCACAGTAAAAAAATGGTTCCTGAAGTTCAGAGGGAACCTCCTGTGTTTCAGTTTGTGCGCACTGCCTCTTGTCCTGTCACTGGGTACCACTGAAAAGAGCCTGGCTCTGTCTTCTTTGCACCCTCCCTTCAGGTATTTATGTACCTTGGCAAGATCCCCCTAAGCCTTCTCATCTCCAGGCTGAACAGTACCAGCTCTCTCAGCCTTTCCTCATAGGAGGGATGCTCCAGTCCTTTAATCACTTTAGTGCCCCTTCATTGGACTCTTTCCAGCATGTCCATACCTCTCTTGTAATGGGAAGTTCAGACGTGGACATAGTACTCCAGGTGTGACTTCACCAGTGCTGAGGAGAGGGGAAGGATCACCTCCTTTGACCTGCTGGCAAGACTCCTCTTAATGCAGCTCAGAATACTATTAGCACTTGCCTTCTTGTGGCAAGGGCACCTTGCTGACTCATGTTCAACTTGCTGTCTACCAGTACTCCCAGGGCAGTTTCTGCAAAGCTGTTTTCCAGCTTGGCAGCCCCCAGCCTGTGCTGGTGCATGGGGTTATTCCTCCCCAGGTGCAGAATTTTACACTTCTCCTAATTGAACTTCATAAGGCTCCTGTGAGCTCATTTCTCCAGCCCGCTCCTCCAGCCCGTTGAGGTCCCTCTGGATGCCAGCACAACCCTCTAGTGTATCAGCCACTCCTCACAGTTTTGTGTCATCAGCAAACTTTCCGATACACTCTGCCCTGTCATATAGAACATTAATGAAGAAGTTAGATAGGAACAGACCCAATATTGACCCCTGGGGTACACTGCTTGTTAGTGGCCTCCAGTTAGATTTTGTGACGTTGATTGCTGCCCTCTGGGCCTGGTCATTCAGTCAATTTTCAGTCCACCTCACTGTCTGTTCATCCAGCCCATATGTCAACAGCTTGTCTATGAGGATCTTATGGGAGGCAATGTCAAAGACTTTCCTGAATTCCAGGTAGACAATATCCACTCCTCTCCCATCACCTACCAGGCCAGTCATTTCAATGTAAATGTTTATCAAATTGGTCAAGCATGAATTCGTCTTGGTGAAGCCATGCTGACAGGTCCTGATGATTTTCTTGTCCTTAATGTGCCTAGAAATGGTTTCCAGGATGAGCTGCTCCATCACCTTTCCAGGGATCGAGGTGAGGCTGGCTAACTTGTGGTTCCCTGGGTCCTCCTTCTGGGTCTTCTTGAAGATTAAAGTGACATTTGCTTTCCACCATTCTTCAGGCACTTATGCCAGTCACTGTAACTGACAAAAGATTATTGAGAGTGGCCTTGCAATGACATCAGCCAGCTCCCTCAGCACTCATGGGTGCATCCCATCCCATCAGTGTCCATGTACTTAGGTATGTCCAGTTTGATCCTCATCCACCTGACCTGATCCTCATCCACCCAGGGTGCATCTTCCTTACTCCAGCCTTTTCCCCTGGTCTCTAAGACCTGGGATACCTGAAGGCCAGTCTTGCTAGTAAAGACTGAGACAAAGAAGGCATTCAGTACCTCAGCCTTTTCCATGTCCTGTGTAAAGCTCCCCACTCCATTCAGCAGTGGCCCTACATATTCCCCAGTCTTTCCTTTGCCATTTACGGATTTATAGAAGCTCTTCCTGTTACCCTTGACATTCCCAGCCAGTTTCAACTCCAGGTGGGCTTTGGCTTTCCTAGACATGCTTTTTTCTGCATGCTTGGATAGCGTCTCGTTATTCCTCCCGGGTTACCTGCCCCTGCTTCCACCTTCTTAGACTTCTTTGTCTTTGAGTTTTGCCAGGAGCTCATTGTTCATCCACACAGGCCTCCTGGCATTTTTATTTCTTGCTCACTGGCATGAACTGCTTTTGAGCTTAGAAGAGGTGATCCTTGGAGATCAACTAACTTTCTTGGCCCCTTATTTCTTCTAAGGCCTTATCCTATGGGACACTGTCAAACGCTTTCCTAGAGAGGCCAAAGTCTGCTCTCCTGAAGTCCAGACTTGGGATCTTGTTTTTTACTCTACTCCCTCCCCTCTCAGGATCCCAAACTCCACCATCTCATAGTCACTGCAGCCAAGGCTGCCTTCGACCTTCACATCCCCAGCAAACCCTTGCTTGTTTGTGAGTGTGAGGTCCAGAAGGACACCTCTCCTAGCTGGCTCCTTTATGATTTCCATCAGGAAGTTTTCATTGATTTTCTCCAGGAAACTCCTGGATTGCTTATGTCTTAAGGTCTTGTCAATCCAGCAGAAATTGGTGTGGCTGAAGTCCTCCACAAGGACCAGGGCCTGCTAATGTGAGGCTGCTTCTATCTGTCTGTAGAAGGCCTCATCCACTTGTTCTTCCTGATCAGGTGACCTATAGCAGACACCCACTACGGTGTCACCCATGTTGGTCTATTTGTTAATCCTTCTCATTCATCCCTAGGGAGATGTGCATGCATTCCAGCTATTCTCTCACATAAGGGGCAGCTCCACCTCCTCATTTTTCCAGGCTGTCCTTCCTAAAGAGCCTGAATCCTTCCATTGCAGCACTCTAGTCACACAAGCCATCCCACCACATGCCCGTGGTCCCAATAAGATCACAGCCCTGCAACTGCACACAGATCTCTAATTCCTCATGTTTATTCCCTATGCTGTGTGCATTAGTGTGCAGGCACTTCAAAAAGGCACGCTGGTTTCCCAGAAATGGTCTGGGAGGTCTCCCCATAATGGTGTCTTGTAGGTACTTCCTTGCTTATATGCAAGTGCTTGAGCCCTGTCCTGTGGATTTTTTTCCCTTTCACTCACATCACTCCAGTCCTTTGTATGTCAATGCTGTCCATCACCCCTTCACAGGGTTGCTGGTAACTCTCTCCCTCTCCCATCGTTCCCAGTTTAAAGTTCTTCTTACCAGGCCAACCATCCTGCTGGCAAAGATACCTTTGCCCCACTTAGTTAGGCGGATCCCATCTCTTCCAAGCAGACGCTGATCCTCAAACAGGGTTCCATGGTCATAGGAACCAAACCCAGCTGGCAACACCAGCTCTGCAACCAATTGTTAACATGTAGTCAACCCTTTCCCCTCACCAGCAGGATTGAGAGGAACACCATCTGGGTCCCATAACCCTATCACCCCCAGAACTCTGTAGTTACTTTTGATACTCTTGAGGTTGTCCCTGGTAATATCACTCATGCCCACATGGGAGAGGAGCAGCGGGTAATAGAAGGTGGAATAGGCTTTAGCAGTCTTTCCACAACATCCTGGATCCACACCCCTAAAAAAATAGTAAAATTCTTTGGACAACAGGTCAGGTTGGCTGGTGAGTGCCTCAATCCCCTGCAGCAGAGAGCTGCCCAATGCTATCACTTGCCACTTCCTCCAGGTTATCCTGTGTGGTTCAGAGTGAGTTCATCCTTGCTGCTTCACTTGAAAGCACACCCGTCTCCTTCTCAGGTTTGAGGGCAGCAAACCTGTCCCACAGCTGCAAGGCTTCAAATTAGCCTTCCTGCTAGTTTGTGATGTGCCCTGGGTTGAAACATGCGACATGTTTCTAACAAACCAAGGAATGGTTAGGTAGCAAATATCAGAGTGTTAATTTAGTATCATACCTAGAGCATTAAGTGACAGACAGGCAAGAGAGAAAAGGGATATAAATTAATCTCGTCAGCCAGGATATAGTATTTCTCTGTTAAGAACTTCTAACCAGCCTGCCAACACCTGTTATACATATAGCACGTGCCAAATGCTAATTACTGCAACTGATTCAAGGACAACCTAGTTTAGCAGTTGATTATCAGTACCAGGTAACCAACAAGCTCTTGAAAATTACATGCCAATTTTTTTTTTTATTTGTAGGAAATATTTCTAATACAAACATCTGATTTTTTAATTGTTAGGTAAATAAGAAAGTGAAAGAAAAAGAAAGAGTAGGAAAGGAAAAGACAGGTGAAACAGTGCTGAAGTCTTTCCTCATTTACCCTCGGCCTTAAAGCTCCAGGTAATTTGGCTTAACACAGTAGAACCTTACACTAGTCCAAAGTAAGAGGAAAAGGAACTACAGAAGCTTCTGGGCAGAAGCTTTCCTATAGTAAGACCTTCCAACATATGTAGAGCCTACTTATAGCATAAGTACATTAGGATGTATCCTAACCATTTTCAGCCATATCACAGTATCATCAATGGTTACTTTATTGCAACTAAAATACTATTGCTTTCTTTAAACCCTCATTCCTGAAATCATGTGCTACCTCAAAATGACATGTGCTTTCACATACAGCTCACATAGCTATAGAGAAAGGAACCCTGGTGATATGGACCTTTTTAAAATGTAAAAACAAAACCAGATTTACTTTTAAAAAAAATGAAAAGCTCAAACTCTTTTAGCTACCTGGTTGTATCAAGTGTTGCCACCCATGGTTCCTGCAGTTGTCAATGTCTAACCGCTGAACTCACCTTCTCTGAATACACTCAGAGCAGACAGCTGACCTGCTCTACCTCCCTGGGGCCAAGGCAGCACCACAACAACCTTGGGATCAACTTATTTTCAGATATTTATCTTCAGAGAATGTTATACAGATACCACATAAACCTGTAGGAAGTCTGAAATATGTTGTGGTGTTCCTCTGTGCAAAACACTGCAACTAATATACACACAAAAAATCTGGCATGTCCCAGGCACAGACAACAGCTTCAGTAGCTCAGAGGAGCACCACATGTATTTATCAGCTTAAGGCCCTACAGTATAACACTGTTTTTTTCTAAACATATTATCTTATGTCATTACTTAATACACAGGGCCAAAGGCTGACTCAGTGTCAACTTGTCTGGACCTATGTAGTCAATGAAAAAGAAAATGTAATTTTTTGTATGTAAATCTGGATTCAGACATTGTTCTTGCATAGCTTAAAACTGATTTTTAGTTCTATAAGCTGATATCCTTCCTTACAGATCTATTCACCATGTTTTGACAGCTAATTTAATTACTCTATAAATGTCACTGTTGATTTTAGGAAAGGGCTGGAAGCATTAGTGGAAAATAAAAGCTCTGAACATAGCAGAAGCAATATGTTTAAGATGTAATTGCTTTTTAGATATAAAACGCACCTTTACTAAGATTTTGTTGAACCTCAAGTAGTTATGTTGCAGTTAGCAACAAGAAAACAGAAAGTTCCAGGGAGAGGGAAGAGATAGTAATGATCCTTTCGTATTAATGCCAGTCGGCACACAACGAAAACACCATGCAGATCCCCTATTTACACTAAGTAATACCCATAGCTGTTAACAGATGAGTGAAGTGAAGAAGAGAGAGCTGCAGGACAGAATATAGTCACAGCTGGAATCAGTCCAAGTAGCAGATTCAGCTATTAAAGAGAGAAGAGATTCTTCCTGAACTGCTCAACATATAGAAAGGTTACCCAAGAGGTACATAACTAGAGTTATGCTGAGTTACAGTTCTTCTATTTATTAGAGAGGCACCAAAACCAGAAAAAAAAACCCTACTCTCCAATCTCCTCCCATCCTCTATGAAGCAGGAGCCAATTTGTACAGAAATCCTCCACAAGACCTAGCGGCTACTGAAATCAAGTCACATCATCAAGAGCATTCCCTGTTTATCATTTTGCTCGGCGCTTCCTTTGCAGAAAATAAGCACAGTAAAACAGTTCCGATGGTGTGTAAATGTTCAAGGGGAAAAAGAAGAATATATTGTCCAGTATTAACTGTAAATTTTAAACCAACACCTGATGCAAGACTATGTTATTCCTACGTACTCATTAATTAATTTTCAAGTTATTTGCTTTCATTATAAGTTTATCTTCCTAGCTTATACTTTGCTATCCTTAAAAACAACGCCAAAACAATGCAGAACAAGGAAAAGGAACACAACAAAAAGTAATTATCTATCTGATTTACTTCTGCACATTGAGCCAGTGAGTATTCTACAACATATATTTCAATTGCTCCCAGTCTTGCTGTTTTTGAATAGCGGCTACTTGTGAAGCAGAAGAAAAGTGTTGAGGTTTAGGAAGCTAGTCATAGCCAACAAAAATGCTGTATGCAATACATGCATGTTGATTTTGCAGTTCAGAAGAAAAAACACATTTCTTTCCTTTAGGTATCTAAGTATCTGACATAAGAAGCTAGAAAATAACACAAATTGCCATTAGCACACACAATTCCTTTCATTCATAAAATTACTCACTTTCAAAAATTGAAAAAGGAAGTATGCAACATGCCTATAACAGAATTCTCTTCTCTGGAAGTGTTAATTTTTAGTGAGAGATATACTTTAAAGTAAAATTATAGTAAACCAAGTTGGGTAGAAAACCAATAAAATTAGACCAAATTCAAAATGAGGTGTCTTTTGACACACAGATTTTGTACTGCAATGGATGACACTAACAAAAGTATATGTAACAGCATGTGATAAGTATGTTCTCACAGTATTTTTGCTGCACAGGACATAGTAGTGCCCAGATGCAGTTATGCTGAAATTAGGACTTTCAGTTATAACTGACATTATCCACTGGACACCTTAGGTGTAATGGAGACAGTTGTACATGTACACCATCTTCCCTTAAACAGAGGTACTTGACAAATTCTGTGACAAAAATAATCCTTTCTAGCTAGGAATAAAAGCTCTCAGCCCTGCAGGGAAGTACTTGGGGTTACTGGTGGATGAAAAATTGGACATGAGCCGGCAATGTGCACTCACAGCCCAGAAAGCCAATTGTATCCTGCATCAAAAGAAGCGTGGCCAGCAGGTTGAGCGAAGTGATTCTCCCTCTCTACTCTGCTCTCATGAGACCCCACCTGGAGTACTGTGTCCAGATCTGGGGTCCTCAGTACAAGAAAGACATGGACCTGTTAGAGCAGGTTCAGAGAAGGGCCACAAAAATGGTCAGAGGGCTGGAACACCTCTCCTATGAGGAAAGGCTGAGAAAGTTGGGGTTGTTTAGTCTGGAGAAGACTCCAGGGAGACCTTATTGCAGCTTTTCAATGTATCAAGAGGTCTTATGAGAAAGGTGGAGAGGTTTCTTATCAGGACCTATAGTGACAGGACAAGGCGTAACAGTTTTAAACTGAAAGAGGGTAGACTTATATTGAATCTAAGGAAGAAATTCTTTACAATGAAGGTGGTAAGACACTGGAACGGGTTTTGCAGAGAAGTTGTGAACGCGCCGTCATAGGAAGTATTTAAGGTTAGGTTGGACAGGGCTTTGAAAAACCTGATCTAGTGAAAGATGTCCCTGTCTGCGGCAGAGGGGTTGTACTAGATGATCTTTGAAGGTCCTTTCCAACCAAAACCACTCTGTGAATGTATGAAAATCAGATTCACAAAAGTCTAAAGTCAAGTTAGGGAACACTTGTTTGATCCCCTGTATACCACTGACCTTGCATTTTCCATGGCTTAATTGTTACAACAATTTCTTAAGGAAAATGTTGACTTGGACTTAAAAAATTGCTAGTGACTGAGAATTTATCAGTATTTTGTGAGTTGACCCACAGTTACTCTTACTGAAAACCAGGCCTTTTGTTTCTAGTTCAAATCTGTGAATTCAAGTTTTAGTCTTCTGCCTTATGTTTCTCTGCTGCAGTAAAAAATCCTGTTTCTAGACCGTGATTTTTCATTGATAAACATTGAGAAGCAAATGGACTTGTTCAATGAACTTAAAAATGCATGTTTTCTACTTATACTATTGGTTTTCTTCTGAATGCTCTCCAGTTTATCTGCATCACTCTTAGAACAACAGAAATCTTTCAAGTAAGATTAGCAGCAATACTAAATAAGTACTAATATAAGTTCTCTATTCAAGTACCTTCTGTTTATATATTCAACAATTCTGACACTGGAATTTGTACTGGGAACTTTTGTTTAGTTAATTATGTTTGCACGCCTAATTTTTCTTAAAGTTACAACTTCCATAATGGGCATCTTCATTCTATAAACACAGCAGTTGTGATTTCCATTCCTTTGATTTTCAGTGGATCATATTACACTACGATAGAACTCTAGAAATAGAATTTCAAGCAATGCCAAATCAGATGTCTTATAGAAGTTTATTACATCAATATCAATACCTAATCAACCCAATTTATAATTTCACTAAAACAAAGTTTGGTAGGGTAGTTTCAGATAGCCTGATTGCTATAAGCCCACTTTGATTCCCATTATTTTATCATATTTCAATATCTTTGTAATAAAAAAAACATTTCAGATCACCCATTATTCTGTTTCAGATCAGTGTCAAGTTTTCTCGGAGCTTTTTGAAACTTTCTCTTTGTTCCAGGACATGTTTAAAATCGGCATTAATTCCTAGAGACCAACTCGAGAGGGTTTCATTTTGGATAGTAATATAACTGCAGGAGTTTGTGACTGGAATACATAACACACATAGTATTTACAAATTCTCTACTTTCAAAAGAATGAATGCTGAAAAGTTAAACAGGAAAGAAAACAGCAAAAGCAGTATTTTTTGTATGGAAGTCTTGAGGAGCACATCCTTTGTTGCTTTGCTTTTTAAGTATGACTGACTTAAGTGGCACTCTACTGCAAAAAACTGGACATAGCTCATCTATAATAAAAATGGAGGATGTAAATACCATTTCCCCCAACTGCACTCATAAGTTTAGGACTATTTAAATTCTCTAATTTGAGTCTAAATTCTCAAAGTCTCAAGTTTTTTTAGATTAAAAAGTTTTGATTTATTAAACAAAAAATATTTGTAAAACTAGATTTCTGAAACTCTACAGTATATACACTTACATAATTATATATAAACAGATTATTAAATAGCAAGCAACATAACTTCTTATCCAGCAAACTAATTCTTATACAACTTGGAAAATTCCAATAAACATCCACAAAATCCTGTAATATGAAACCGTTAGTAGAAGATCTTTATCATCATTTTGCTGATAGCATTTGTTCATGCTGCTTAGTCCTTAAAATCTTATTTAATACACTGCTATATTACAAGACTGCTTAGCACAGAAGTTTCAGTCATGCTGGTACTTGAATTGGTGATCAGGTAAAAACTTATAATATGCTTGAAAAAAGCAGCAGAATTGCTGCAGTTTCTGTATATAAAGTTGTTGAAACATCTAAACTGAAAATCCCGAGGAAGACAATTTCCTTGAGGAACAGAAAGTAAATGCAAACAACTATTTATGTGTTTGCTCTTCAAATATTATAAAGAACTAAATGTGGTATTTGGTCTTAAGAATACAACAGATCACGTTCATTTTCTAAGTTAATCCTTCCCCTCTTATAAAATCAAATCTTTTTTTAAGATGATGATTTATGTTCCACAATATACATGTCTTCATCCTGAGGGCATCTATGCCTACATATACTTTATTACAGTGAATATTTACTTTCAGCAGGTCTATATGTAAAATAGTGGCTGTTGCTGTGAACTTGAAAATAAATACATTGATATAAGAGGTGAAACAGCATCTTATGAAGGCTCTACTGCTCTTTGCTTTATCTGTAGTTACTGGGAACAACTACCGTAACAAATAAAAAAAATTCATGATGATTTTGCTTCTGGCTATCTATGGTTTCCAGTGTCTTCTATTCAGGTGGATAAAAATAGAGTTATTCTGATATTCACTAGTGATTTAGAGATTTTTCATCTTCAGAGCTGAAGACTGAGTAATACTTTCGTAGTGTAAGAAGGAGTAGAATCTGTGAAAAGAGAAGAAGGAAATACATCTCAGACTTCAGCCTATGTAATACAGCACAAATAAGTGCAGCCCTTACCTAGAAACAGGTAGGTATGGTTTTATTTCAAAGATGCTCTATAAGTGATCCCTATGCTATCTTTCAGAAATTCTGCTGGCTTGTATTATACAGAAGCTATTCCTTCCCCAGTCTGCTTTTCAAAAGCAGGTATTGACATAATCTATAGTACAAGAGTTCAGAAGCAGGAAATACAAGAGGGATTCATGATTCAACCTCGTCACAAAAAGCATGGAGATGATAAGTTTTGTCTAGGAAGGCAGAAAAGTGTATCCCTGAGCTGGTTTGCCCCAAAGGAGTATAAAGCTGGCCTATGCCTGACAGGGCCAAATGCAAGTTTCAGGCAGCCTGGCAGCCATTATCTTAGACTCTACATTTCACAAGTATGTAAATACAACTCCATCACTACATATTTCATGAGTTTCTCTAAAGCCAAATTATGATCTCAGTTTTTCCTTAACCACTGTTGCTACCATTATCAGAATCTGGCTCTTTTATAGCAGACTTCACTTGAGAAGTAGAAGACTTGAATACTTAAGTGTGCAGCTTATGGACATTAAGGAAAAAAAGTCCAGTATCAGAACATTAAAAGTATTCTATGGCCACATCTTGTGGCCTTTCTTTACATTTCTATTTTACCAGGTCTTGTAGGACCACTATACAGACCACTTACATGAAATGCAAAGGTTGAAAAGATGCCGTAAGTTTCATTCCACCAAAATTCATGTCTACACACAAACTTTCAAATATATTTAAACAGAGCCTATAAGGTATTTTGACTCACAGGAAATTTTCCCTTTGTTTCCTAACACGTTTTACTAAACAAGTCTCAAGAGTTTGACCGTTACTTAATTATGGTAAATTTAAGGCAGAACAGCAAAATAAAGTAATATGTCAACTTTCGGGTGCTGTGCAATAAAGACAAAAGCAGTGATTTTACTACAATAATTTCACAATGGTTAAACAATTAGCACATTGATACAGATACACTGTTAAAGAACATTCTATCAATGCAAAGAGCATTTCATATATACATTGTGGTTCCTTTGAGGGGGGAAAACACTTCTGYAGGAATTCAAAATCACTAATGCTAATCCCAAGAGAGGTAAGGAAATCTGGAAAATGAGGATAATCATTGCATACATTATAATTGAATTAAGGTTAATGCAGGTACAAAGACACCATTAATTTTGTATACATTTGTTCAATATCAAGTCTTTTAGTTAAGGCCCAAACTTTTAAGAAAACACATCAGACATTTTCACTTTTAATCTTATTTAATACCATAACAGACAATTACAGTTTAAGGGTATATTGCTTGTACTTTTAAAAATTAATGTTCCCAATGTATGCCTGTATTTATATCCATGATAGCAGGAAGTTTACTGCAAGTTAACACATACCCCTTTCCTTTAGGTCTTCAATGTATGCTTTCATAAACTCTTTCTCAAATTGCTCCCGCTCACGCTCACTTTCTATAATTGCTTCAGTGTCTTCACATACAATAGTTTCAACTGGGCTGTCCTTGAGGCTTATGAATCTAGAGAGAGATTAACACAAGAATATATGCAACAGGCTTCTGAACATCACTGGCTAACATGAAAGACATTTTAGAAGTTGCTACTACAGCCAGAAGGAGAAACATAAAGGACATTTGTTCAATTTTTCCATTATGGCATTGTTGGGATCCATCTATTATTAGAAAAAATACAGATTTTAAATGGCAGCTTCTCTATACTCCACTTTCCATATAAAAATGATCAGATTTATCTCTTTCTTTTCACATAGCTACATAATCATTCTTTGCAATAACAGATACATTTCTTTATTATGGAACTTCTGACAGACTACACTGTAATTTCACATCTGTTAATGAGCAGTATGAACTCCATCCTAACAACATTGCCTAGCAGACTGGAATTTTGCCCATATCACTTAGCTGACAATATGTATCTCAATTTTTTGATTGTTGTTATGTTACTTCTCTTTTTCAACGCATGACTGGATGTGCACTATGTCGTATTTGCAAATTTCCAGAGCTACTCATTGCAGGTGAAAAACTATATAAACAACTTATATAATGTGCAAATTAAGTGCATAACATTCTGAAAATCTCTGGTGATATTACCACTCCAAGAAGGAAAAAAATGAATAAAATTGTTGCTTTCAAAAGAACAAATGTTCCAACAAATCATATGGCTTTTTAAAATCTCATGAATTGCTGTGAGTCTTTGGTCAGTTGACCTTGGCTGGCCAGGAGTCCACCAAGCAGCTCCCTCACTCCCCTTCCTCAGCAGGACAAGGGGAGGATATAAAATGAAAAACTTGTAGGTTGAGATAAAGACAGCTTAATGAAGAAAAGCAAAAGCCATGRGTGGAAGCAAAGCAAAGCAAAAAATATTATTCTCTACTTCTTGTCAACAGGTAATGTCCAGCCACTTCATGGGAAGCAGGGACTCAGTATGTGTAGCAGTTGCTTTGGAAAACAAACACCTTAATAACAAATGACCCACCTCCCTTCTCCTTTCTCTTAGCTTTTGTTGCTGAGCATGATGTCACTTGGTATGGAATACCCCTTTGGCCAGTTTGAGTCAGCTGTCCCAGCTATGTCCCCTCCCGACCTCTTGCTCATCCTCAGCCTACTGGCCTTTGTTGGGGAGGGTTGAAGAGACAGCCTTGATGCTGTGGGAGCACTGCTCAACAGTAGTCAAAAACCTTGGTGTGTTATCAACACCATTCTAGACACAAATACAAAGCTCAGCACTGGGGGGCTTAAGGGCTGCTAYGGGGAAAGCTAACTCCATCCCAGCCAGACCTAGTATAGAGTCTCAAATGGTTTCATAATCAAAGACCTGAACATTGCCTGCAGAAATGCAAGATCATTATAATTGCAGACTAAAAGGCCTTTTAGTCTTATCCTGCAAGCAGCAACAAAGTGCTGTTTCACAACAAAGAATATATGAACTACTAAACTCATGTGACGCTATTTAGCCTTTTAACTAGCCATGTCTCCCACTACCAGAAACATACTTTTGACAGCACTGAGCTTACCAACAGCTAACTGCCAGACTACTGGTCCCACTCTGGGGCATGGCTTTGCGACTCCAGAGTTAGCGCTACTATGACCAAGTAGCTATTCCTATACAGGAATAGCAGTTTAGGCATACAGGTGCACAATGTGGGGAACTGGCAGATCAAAATCAGAAAGCTGCAGCTCCTCTGCAATTTCCAATCTCTCCAGTGCCTCCTTGAGGGCTCTGATATAAATTGGGTCAGAATTTGACCATTAGGTATGGTAGAAACTGATGCTTGTGAAAATATTTCTCCTGGGTACATCTACCTTATCTTCCTAAGAATATATTCCTTTCTCTCTCACTTTTACTTACTTCAAACCTGTGGTTGACTCACAAACGGCTGTGGGTATCTCAACCAAGTCATCACCACTGACAACTAGCAAACTGAGCTTTGGCATATTGACCAGAGCTCGTGGAAGATAAGTCAGTTTGTTTTTCTGTAGGAGAAGCGTCTGCAGTTGTTCTAACCTGTAAAAATGTAAAAGATAAAGATAACTTAAAATATTTATTTCAGACAGGAGCATCTATCCAAAATAAGCAATACAGACTTAATCTTGTGTAAAAGAAGAACAATTACATGCACCATCTTTGGCTTCTCAAAAATTATTCATACCACACTTTCACAAATTGTCATCAACTTTAATGGAAATTTCCAGTCATGGTTCAACATTATAGATATTAATAGCATACCTCTGACAAGTGCTCAGAAGCATGCCCAAGATAAAAGGTTACAAAAATTACTGTGCTTTCATACAGGTGATGTTGACAGAATATGATATAAAGCCTCACCATGCGTATCCCAGAACTAATGAAAAATACGGGTTACCAGCTCACACCTTTGCCCATGTGCTGGTTTCTATGAACTAGATACATCTGTGCTAGGCAGTATATTCCCATCTATTGTTTTTCACTAGTAATTAGTAATGTGGGGAGCAAGAGAAAGACCGGCTCCTGGTCATATGGCTCTTGCAAGTTGTCCCACTGAAATCAATTTAATGACAACATTTTGTGGAGGAAGGCATTGGGCTTCTTTTGCTTTATTTCCCCTGGCTTTTCCTAATGCAATAATAATTTGTGGCTGAGCATTTATTCCTTGGAGTAGGTAGAAGACAAAAAGCATAGCAAACTGATTAAATAAGTTTGTCTCATTTGACCAGAAGGGTCCATTCCTAAAACACTGTTGCAGGCTATTGCTGCTTAGGCCCATATGGTTTGTTTGAATTCAGGGAAAGACATTAAGTAAGGCTTCAGTTTACTGCCAACACATCTTTTTTAATCACAGACTTTATGGTAGTTCATTGAGGTTCTTTGGTACTGCAGGCATTGAAATCATGAGTCTGAATAAGAGTATCAGTTTACTGGGGCAGGGGGGCGTATACTGACACTTTCTAGTCTTCAGAATGCACATGAGCCCAAGAGATCTCAAAGTTCAAACCCAAAGTCAAACAAAGAAAACCTTATTTTGTGGTGTCTGATTATGATGCTTTAGTATTGAGGCTGGCAACTCAGTACAAAATGGAGAAGGTGAAATGTAGAAAAGGAATATTTTGGAGATAGAGAAATATATATATGTTACAGGGAAAAAATGACACTTAAGTTGAGTAGGTATCCTTCCATAAAATAAAAATATCCTCTTAGAAGCTCTTTGAAGTTAATTAAATCTCTGCTCAGATTCCCTGGAAGAAAATGGCATGTTTATGCTGTTGTGTCTAGAGCCTGTGAATTACTAATACAAATTAAGACTTCAGCCCTGCTGTCAGAGAAATCTGTGATTACACAGTGTCCCAGAAAACTCTTTTTGCCCAGCAAAAAAGGTCTTGCAAAAGTTAAGGTTGAATGAGCTTTCTGTGGTTTCTTCTGCCTCAGCAATATCTATTCCCAGATCAATAAACAATCCATATTTTTTTTAATAAACTTTAGTTAATATGTGTTTTGGTTTACTTAATGGCTATAAATAATAATAAAGTTTTGTAAACCAAATTACAACAGGACTCCAGAGTGAATAGATAGGTCCAGGGATAAGAAAAGTGCTTTCTCAGGCTAGTAAGTCCCATTAAAGGGATCAGCATGATTTTTTTAAAACTAGTTCTAGTGGATCTCTAAATTGAGAAAGTATATGTGTGCACATGCATATATATTTCAGAGTAGGAGGGGAGGATTGGCATTGGTTTTTTTTAATCTTACTAATATTTTTCTGCTTTACTGCCAAAATTTATCAGGTTCTTTCAGTAACTTAAATATGCTTTAGTTCATCTTTCCCTCCACCCCACCTACCCTCCAGAGAGATACTGTTGCCAACTCCATATGGTGAGTCCCCTTTGTTGGAACTGGGGCAGAATATGTCCCATGAACTTCCCAAATAATAATGCCTGGATATAATGACAAATTATCATGAACGCAGCAGAAAATGTAATTAGTTAACAATAGAGGCACTGACTGTGCAATCTGCCATCAATGAGCTAGAAAATGTAGTTTCTGTTCCCCAACCTAGTCCATCAATAACAGTGGTAAGGCTATCTGATGCATTTCCAAATGTGATTTTTTCATGTGATTTTTCATTAATGGCGTCCCTTGGAAGCTTGTTACTTTCTAGATTTGCTTTATAGTTCACAAGCCTGTCAATGAATTAAAACATAAACTACCTGTCTATGTCTTCTGGGAGATCTTTCAGGTTGTTGCTGCTAATATCCAACCACAGCAAATTAGACATCCGCAGTACACAAATTGGAATAGAATGGAACTTGTTTGCTGACACGTCCACAACTGTGACTTGTTTCAGGTTACTTAGCTAGAAAGAAACAGTGCTTTATTTTAGTTACATTTTGGAAATACAAGACGACATTTCATTCATCAAACATTCTTATTCCTCTTAAAGCACTTAGAAGAATAAGAATTGCATTATTTTTTTACTCAACTTTTTGCCAGTCTTATCTCTTAGTCATCATTTCATAGGAAAAAGGATTTCAGAAATAACTACCTCCCAAAGTGTTCATCACCTTTCTAACACCGTCCTAGTATTGAATGAAATCTTCATTCTAAAAAAACCTACAGTTTCAGACAACCCCAAGGCTGGAACCAGACAATGACTTGGTTCCTTCCAAGGTTACATATGAACTAAGCTCTGAAGTGACAAAACACAGTTTTGATAATTAATAGATGCCAGGTTACCATTCTCAAAATCAGAGATTTTATATCTTACATCAAAAATCCATAGATTTCCTTTGCTATAACTCTGTTATCTACTGAAATTGTATTGCTAGGAGACCCTTAGAAAATGAAACTTCCAATTTAAGCCAACAGAAAATTTGGTCAAATATTTTTCAAATATCTTTAAAAATACATCTTCCATACTGCAAAGTAAATATATAATAAGGTGCACTAGAGCTTTTTATTTGAATACTTTTCAAAGGAATTACATTTTTAAGTAGTAAACCTTTAGTGCGATGGTTAACTACGAATGTAAAATATACCTATTAAAGAAATAATGTGTTAAATAAAGCTCTCTGTGTACTGAATCAATTATTCACACTACCAGTGTTCATAAAACCACGCAGCTAGCTAAAGTGAATGTCAAAGGAGTATAAATGTTAACCAAAAAAAGTACTTTAGAATGGAAATTATGTGTCTGAGCTTCTAATATGTCACCACCACAATCTAGCTCTGTAGATCCTGATACAGAAAAGAAAGTAGCAAAAAAAAAATGTCATTGATCTTTGCCTGAAGGCTTCTTACAATGTAGAAAATAATTAGGAACCAAAAACCCCAAACCAAATATATTTTCCACTTCCAAAGCGAGCAAAATGCAGGCCACAGCATAAATTATGTAAAAATTAGAAAGTAATAAAATACGTTCTGAATCCTTAAGAAGGATTTTTTTTTGTTATTGTTTATTAAGAATCAAGTCCTCTTTTGTTATATTTTATGACCAAACTTCTTCTTATTGCAATACTGCTAGACCTTCATCTTAATTTGACCCTTGCCATTTGAAATGCTCACATTCATAGCTTAGTGTGGTGTCAGATCCAGTTTGGTTTAGGATTTTTTGGTGGTGGTTTTTTTGTACGTAGGGTGTGTGGTTTCTGTTTGTTTGGTTTTTTATTTTGTTTTTTTCTAGATATAACCCCATATTGCTGCCAGACCTTAAAATCTGGAAATCTTTTCAGGGAGATTTACTGAAGTTATCATATTACAAATGACTACACAATTAAGTTTACCTTTCAAAAACATAATAGAGGTTCAGAGTTTCTCAAGTCAAAGACATAATTTCAAAATCTGCCCACCACTGCATTAAACAGCCTGGTGAGGCATTACCATAGAAATGTCTCATTTCTGACTCAGAACAGGCAAGCACACATTTTATTCTGACACTTCTTATTTCCAAACCATTTTGTCATTCTGAGGACTGACTACTGGCAATGAACACTCACTCCTATACTGTAAATTTTCCAGATACTGAATCTTTTTTCCAACAAAACAGAACCTCCCTTTGAAAAAGGAAGAGTGACTCTTCTAGATCATAGCAATGAGAGAACAGAGAAAATAATTGGCACCTTCTTTACACTGCATTTACTTTGTGGTTTCAAATTATTGTCACAATTCCAAATCCCAAGCAAATATTTCAAGTTTCTCTGCACTCAGAACAATTGGCTAAAACTGCTAATACATTTCTTTCAACAAACTTTCCCCAAAAGGAATTTAGCAGGCATAGAATTAAAACAATGTCCCACAGGTTTAAATGCCACCCAAAATGTTCTCAACCCATCTCCAATGAAGAAAAGCCACAGTCTCTAAACACCAAGGGGCAGATTATTTTAAAATAAACTGACATCACTGTTCACCCAAGTTCCTAAACACTTTACTTTCACATGCGGTCACCTGTCATGCTGAAACAACTTGGTAACATTAACACTGGATGGTAAAATTATATTTCTTCAACTGCAGTAACTAGTTTTATATGTTTTCCTGAAAGTGCTTTATGGCATTAAATATTAAAAGTAACATTAATATGGCAGTATTTTTTTTTAATAAACAGAACTGTTTCTGCCATTTTTCATACAGTATTGAAAATAGATTGTTTTAATACTTGATTAGATGAAAACCTACATTTTTCAGGAGTTTGTACTCCCATAAAAATGTACCAGCAAAATATAAGGCCATGGACTCTCTTGATACAAAGTTTGGTTCAGCATGCCACAGAATATATGGAGCCATGATTATATTGTGTAAGCTGTGAGCCCTCAGTACTTGTTCTTTTAGGGTAATATTTAACAAAACCTGTCCATTTTCTATAGTATGTTGAAACCTAATGGAGTTTTTATTTAATCTGTCTCTGATATGTTACCAACAAACACCCATGATATACGATGCATTGGAAATTATGGCAGCTATGTATTATATTTTCTAAAGAAAACCCTGTGTATTTTATTTCTTCTTGAAGGACTGATGGATTTTTGCACCTTCTATAACATTTCATTTTCAAACAAGCATGGCTGCCTTATCATTTTTACATTACAATTTATTTCTGCTTGATGTTGATTTTTGCTATTTTACTCTACTGTGTGACTTTGAATCAATCAGTATATAGGCTTTATGCAAGTTCCATTTTAAAAAATGGCTATATTTGATAGTCTAACTACCACGACCCATTTATTGTAGTCCTTATGTTTAATCACTGTTGTCATTTTTATTTGACAAACTGCCCCATTTTGCTTATCTTAATAATTTTGTTCATAGACATAATCCAGATAATATTGTAGAACTCCACTGCTTCTCTTTCCCTCTGATGGTTAAACCTTCAGTTGAAAGAAAAGGACACCATGTCCTGGGCTGAACAAGTTATTTGATTAATGGGTGTGTTTTTATTTCTGTTCTGCTTTTTGCCATAAAAGGCATTTACTGATGAGGTTACATGCAAGTTTATCATGAGTTGCCTACTACTTAGCACCAACAAATGAAAAGGTGTAAAGTCTTGTCAAGCCTTACCACAAAAATACTGTATTTTTCAGTTACATGTATACATTCCGTGACAGAAACAGCATCCCATCAAAGTCAGTGTATGAGAAGACATACAAAAGATTAACCCGGAAATGTCTATCAATGCATTACGAACATGCTTTTGCCCAGAAATTTCAGACTCAATGAATTCAAAGAAAATTTGTACCACTTCAGTAGGATCGGGTTATCACATATTTTGTCTCCCAAAACACTTAGATTGACACTCAGCATCTTATTAGCTTGCTGAAAACAGTACGCTATATATGACAAAGGAGCACCCTAGATGTAAACTGCACAGTTGCCCACTTAGATCTCATGCATTTAAACCAAATCCCCAGCCTTTCTTTCACAGGGCTGTAACTGTAACCTCTTCTATAATCTCACTGACATTCCTGGAGAAAAAAAACAATTAAAGAAAAAGAGTACAAGCATCTTTAGAGGCAGAAGATATCTTTCATGAAGATATACTTGTATATTTATAGCCCAGTCCACCTTCAGACTTCCAAAATGGACTTTTAAATTTGAGGAGGTAAAAGCATTTAGCAGTCAACCCCATACCTTAGTAACAGGGTACTCATTCAAGTATTTTGTGACAAAATCCTCTGAAGCATAAAAATTCATGACTTCAAACAGCACTTCATTTGGTGGTAATATGATAAGCTAAATCCAAGTAATGTGTGTGGAAGCAAGTCTTCACCCAAATGGCATTATTCTGACCTTGCAGTGCTAAAATCCTAAATCTTTGGCAGAGTTAATCCACAAACAGATGCTCTTATTCTGATGCCAAACTGTTTACTTGGAAGTTTAACATTATCCCTTTTCATCTTTGGAGCATTACCATTATTCAAACACCTAATATTTAAAATCTAGTAGAATAATTATAGCTATGATGATCTAAGCATAAAAAGTTCATAGAAAGGGACTTTGCTTTTTATTAGAGCAGTTTTTTGTATACGCAAACCTTTCATCAGGTCTGCAAAGAATGAGAAAGCTGGTTGCATATGCAATATTCACAAAAATATCAGGTATTGATCATTCAAAGATGATTGAAGAACCACATAGCAATAAGAGCAGGACCATCTTCATACAGTTAAAATCCCTATGAATGTGGATCGTGTGTTTAAATTTAAGTATAGGAGTTGTTCCAAGCCAATAGATGAGTCACGTGCATGAAATTAAGTACCCGATCAATGATTTTCTGGGCTGAAGCCAAAACAAGTCTGCTGTGTCAAGAACTAAATTTATGTTGATTAGTTACAATAAATTTTCATAGTATTGCTGCTGCAGCTACATGCAGTCTGCATATATTATTGCCCTTTGCCATCATAAAGTCATCTCATCTTCAAATCTCCAAAACTTGTAAATTAAGGACACACATTAGAAGGGAAAACTAGGCTCTGCCAAAAGTCAGTTACAGGTTTCTCATCAGCTTAAATGGATCCAGTAGCTCACTTTGGATGTATACTCTTCATACATTTTAATTAAAACCATTAGAAGAGGAAGAACAGCAATGTCAATAGCATGCAGGCATTAACTGGCCTCTCTAGAATGTTTAGATAGGAAGAGTCTTTTAAATATATCAAAAGACCCTTTTAAGATACATTTTGTTCCTTCACCAAGTGATGACCAAAATTGCTCACTTTCACAACAGAATAGAGACAAAGCCAAAAATTTTTTTCATTTCTGCTCCAAGATGCAACAGCAAATGAAGAGATGTTATTCAGATGGTGCCATCTTAATTATGATTTAGACATATATAACAATTCTGTTTTGCCATGACAATACACTGTAGCCTGTGAAGTTAGTATTCTGATTTTAAAAACTGAGTATGTTCACTTGAGCTCGTTCTGAAACCCAGAGTAAATCACTATTTACCAAAGTGGGGCAAGGGGAAAACACCCAAAAGAGAAGGAAATTTTATTCTGTAGCAACTCAAAAAAGATATTATAAACAAAGATGACAGCAAAAATAAAGAATTATAACACACTCGGTGGTGGTTTTGTTTTACATTGATAAATAGTAAACATTCACTTGAGAGGAAAAAAATATCAAGGATATTTGAAGAGATAATATCAGCAGAAGAGAACCAGGTAACAGCATAATATTGCTAGTAGCAAAATAGATAATAAAAAAAAAGATGTGAGAAAAATATTCAAGCAAAACTAAGAATGTGGTCCTATGTCTCTAACTGATTACAGTAGCACCATTTTGATGATTGATGATGAAATCATTTCACCTTATGTATATTGGTGCTGGGCAATGACAACAGCTTTCTACACCAGATTGAACAGATATAGCCTAAAGAAAATCCTCAAATTCAGGAAAGTCACAATGGAGATAAGTCTGTTTTACACCCTGTGACTTATCGGGTCTGGAATTAAACCTTATCTAGTTGAGCAAACTGTTGCAAAATGTCTGTCATCAAAATTATTTTTCTTTTAATGCCACAGACTACACGTGCATCACACTGATAGTACACAAACCTAGAACACTGTCAACAATCGAACATGGCAGTTCACAGCTTTTTGGCTTGCCAGGATTATAGCAAATTTTCTCTCCCTCTTCTTTCCTTTTTCATAGTGCTGTAATATACATGCAGGGGTTTTTATATACTTTCTTTGAGGTGGTGACAAACCTAACAGGAAAAATTTTGAGTTCATCTCTTCCCAAAGGATTCTTTTCTTTCTATATTATAACAATATTTCTAGGAGGCTTTATGTCTTGCTTTGATATAAATATGKAAATATTGGAAATATAGCTAATATTAGTAAAAGACTCAGATATGGGAGAGATCTTTTCCTGACCTGGATAAGAAGGTTGGGGGATGGCACATATGTTGTAGGTGCAATGGGTGGGGTTTTTGCACAAATAGACACATGGTTGTTTTCTAAGAGCTTGTTGGTGCAATTAAGAGCATGAGACTATGACGTCTTGTGGTTTTTAGTGCTTCATTGCTATTTTGCACTACTCCATCCAGGCTGTGTCCAAGTAACCTGTCCAAGTAATTTAAGATATTAAATTATTATTGCTCTTATTAATCATCTGCTAATAAAAATATAATGCATACTTATTCATATACTTACTTATGAAATCTTGTTATGAAGCTGGGCTTTCAAGACTCATTTTACAGGAAGAATTCCCCTCACGTGGAACTTACAGAGACCTGACGCAGGCACTGGGCGCATTGCAGCCCTCCAGTGATACCACCCAGCCATGTGATCTTTAGTACTGCCCCACAGATGAGAACATAGCAAGCATATAAACCTCATCTGCTTTTTACTGGAAATTCTTTAAAATATCTTTTCTTTTTTTTTTTTTTTTCCTTATGCACTAATGAAGCACTAGTTGAAATTGTCCTTTTAAAAAAAAAAAAAAAAAAAAAAAAAAAAAAAAAAAAAAAAAAAAAAAAAAAAAAAAAAAAACACCTGCATAGAAGATATCTGGCCAGGTCCCCAGTGTAGCCAGAGGCTCCTATATTTCAGGCAAGCTTCTTGATCTGAATTACATCAGGAGCTCTTCCATCAACTCAGAGTATCTCAGGAAGAGGTAGGCACAAACACAACTGAAGGCTGGGTCCATAATGCTCCTTGGATTGCTAACATTTGTCCTCTCTCTCTTAGACAACAAGGAAAAGGTGTCTAATAAAATCAGTCATCTGGCCTGTCCCAGCATAGTTACTCAGAAGATAAATTGTGTAGAATCAGGTTTCATGGTACTGAAACAGTATAAGCTCAGATACATTTTACACTTTTTCTTTTATGTCCTACATCAAAATAAGCAGCTTCCAAACAAGTGGTTTACTACCCAGTCCCCCTCAGATTGTGTCCAAGCAACTTATCTTTGCTTAGCTACACATTGCTGCTGGAGACATATATTCCCCTAGTAATTTTTTAATAGTAAAAAACAGAAAACTTCTGCATATTTGTCTATATCATGTGCAAATATTTTCTGTGAACGTGTCATTTTACAAATATCTATGTAATGCTTTGCGCATATAAAAACATGAATATAACAAAGGAAATTATGACTACTGAACAAATACTTAGAAGGAGTAACGTTTATTATTAACAGCATGCATCTAAAACTGTCAAGATTTTCACAACTGCAAATAAAATCTAATACGGAGAAGTACAAGCTAATACAAGAACAGTAAACTACACACATTTCTTAAACTGACTGAAAACTGTGAAAAGATGGAAAGATGAAAAAAGTAACTGTATACAACTCAGTGAAAGTCTTGTGTTTAATATGCAGTAGTGGTCAAAAAAACAAATAAATAGTTGGATATATATGTAATGTGATATACAATAATTAACCCCAAAACTACTTGCCACTAAATAAAACAATTGTACACCTACACACAAAACACCATACTTCTTGTCAGTTTTTCTCAAGGAAAAATACAACAGTAGATGGGATTCAGAGATGAGCAACAGTCATTAACAGAATGGAAAGATTTTATTATTTTGGTTAATTTTTTATTTTGCAGTATTTCTGAAAGACCTAAATCAAGATTAGGAAAGACTGTAAAGATTAGAATAGTTGAGCAAGAAATGGCAAATTCATGGTGCATTCTTCCTTCACAATACAAGAGCAACATGACCAAAAAACATTGCACTTCCCAATAAAATGAAACTTCTGTACGATTATGCTATAGGATTTGCAACAACATGTTTTTCAGTTTAGGAACTTTGCAGAATTCAGAGGAAGCTGACATTTACACAAATAGTGAAAACCTCTATTTCTATGTCACAGTTCAAACACGCACAATTCAGATTTTTCAATTTCAGAATATGGCAAAAACACCTCACATGTTCTAGTAGAATAATACTGAACACTCTATATTCAACTTGCTTATTGAGATTCCAAAGGCGAAAAATGTTAAAAGTTGAATTCTTTGGAAAGCAGATCTGCATTTTAACAATGTATTACAATACTAGCATCATTATTACCAGAGCAAGTAGAAATGCAAATAAAGCTCTGTGATGCTATGCTGTAAAAACTCATGTTGAGACATCTCTACTGTGCAGTATTAATATCATTAATAGCCATGTCAAGCAAATGGGAGAAAGCAAACAGGAACACAGTGACAAGAAGTCACTTACTAAGGTCAAAAAATACATCAGAAAAAGTATAACCCAGGTTTCCTGATTTCTAGTCTGGAGATACTAAGGACCACTGCATGTATGTATTGTGAAAAGTCTTAGGCACCTAGCAAGACTTTCTTTGATTATGGTAATGGAATTAGTGGGGATTTAAGGTGTTCTATATTTTTCACAACCTCCTCATTTCTTCCCCTTTTTCAAAAAATGTACTCCAGCATTCTACAATTCTGAAGCATCCCATTAGGTCCTAGAGTCTAGTCAACCTTTTTATTTCCTCTAACCAACATTTTGTATTAGTAACCTGAAGACTTTCAGCCAGCTTCTGAGAATGAGAAATATTTCAACTATATTAAAAGCAGTCTGGGGTAGTCTGACCTCTTGTTAACCATCTCCCTGCCCTGCAAAGAGTGTATTCAAAGAGAAACCAAAACCAAAAAGAAACAAC